>JAHZMW010001893.1:0-18372 GCA_027743745.1 Alloscopus bannaensis | reverse complement strand
CACGAACAAAAGTGTGTGCACACGCACATATCCTATCTACAAATATTTACAATTTCATCCGCTAGGCGGCTTACACATTATTGGTGGACTCGTCAAGAGCTTTGGTGGACTCGTCAAAACTCTTACTGCACTCGTCGACACATATTTATAGAGCAAATATAATACAATTTGTAAATTCGTGCATCCGGACTAATCCGGAGTAATACGTACATGGTGTTTAAGAGTAGAATCTACGTTATACAAAATCCCCTGGGATCAAAAATCAATCAGCAATTGTTGGTGAACTGTGCCTCGCATTATTTCCATACCTGAAAAATCCGTCCATTCAATTACAATTATTTTAGAGTAAACCCTTCTACTCGTGCTAATGTTTTTAACTACTAATTTTCATTTCTAAAATATTGTTTGATTTCAGCGTGCCTTGATTCTCGACACCATGACGAACCTCTCCCACCCCGAAAACCACAGAGGCTTCCATTCCTCTGACTCCGTTCAAAATCTTGGTCACCCAGTGGATGAACTTTGCCCCAAACTCCATAACAAACTAGCTTATCTTTATTCCCCAAAAACACGTTCTTAAATCCACTGCTCTTCATTTGGTAGCACAACTCGTAAGTCTCGATGTCCGGAAGAAGCAGGGCGACATTATCACAGCTATCTATGATGCTTGTGAAAGAAAACGCTCCAAAGCTTCGAAAAACGTCGTAGAGGTGCGGATGAATTAGTTTGTGATTCAACTAGAAGTCATGCTAAGTACTAACTCAGCGGAGCGTTGGAACGGAAGAGGACAACGCTTTGTTGTTGAAAACATCTTCAACGTCGTTTGAACTAATAAAATTCAGCAGCTTGCTAATACCACCAAGTCAGCCCGAAACGATGGACTTTTGTATGCAAAACCTTTAAGTTCAATTTTCCCTTTCACAACGGTGAAATTGATAGCTTGTAAATACAATTTTGTCAAACTTCATCTGCGGATTGCGTTGTCCATCGAATAGTGTACGGTAATTTTTTATTAAGTAGTACTTTGAAGTAATGGCGATTTCTCAAGACGTGACGTTCTCATAAATATATTCGTTTGAATAAAGTGGTGGAATTCGTAGAGTAGCGATGACAAATGTATAGACATTGTATATTGAAATAACCACTAGTCTATTCTTTTGTCACTCCTAAGATTCCAGTAGCTGTCAAAATGTCAGTCGACATGATTTCCTTCTCTGAATGAGGCCCTCCTAGATACTCTGGCAGTATAGTGGACGAGATTCTTTGATGTAGTTCATCCGTTCCGGAGGCTAGTAGCACCTGCGCTCATTATTAGCATTTAACGTAAAATTTGAAGCAGATCATTGAAGCAAAACCAAATGGAGAAACATAAAAAATAGACTCACTCGTTCTTGCAACTTTTTGGGAAGGAATGGCTTCGCCAAAGGGTAGATGGGCTTCGCCAAGACAGGTGTGTTCACAAGATACAATCCTTTTAGCGGAGTAGGGTAACCACGCTAGACAACAAAACATACATTGCCATCTTTTCTCCAAAAAATAAACCATTTTATAGTAGAAATTGGCTAATTGGAACTTACAAGCAAGACCTGAATAAATCTTCTGATGGCATTAACGCTGAATTGTTTCGCATGACCCCACGAGACCCCTTTGAGGTCATGGATTACCACGGTCCCGTGAACGAGTGCCTCTGGCAAAGTCATCAACGCGTCGCATATATAACAAGTCACGCACAAGAGTTGCTCCAACGAAACCTTCGAAGGATCCCATTTTCCTGGTGCACAAAAAGGGTGGCAAATATATGATCCACATAATTTCAGTATTTAATTGTTGCTCAAGAGTCACACTACATCCTCATTTTTTCGTGTATTCTTAATGTTGTCGTCTTTACCATAACGGAACACACACACAATTCGACCTAAATGGTCTCTGTTCCGGACATGAGTCAGAATCCCGTCGTCCAGAATGGTATGAAGAAATTCAGGGACGTGTTGAGGAAAGAGTTCGGGAGACTCGTCAAATCGTATTTCTGCATATCGTATTACCTGAGTGCATGCATAAAACACAGAAATTAATTTTGGTGTGTTTTTGTGTGTAATTTGTGTTTTGTCTCTGCGAGGTTTCACTTTCAGTGGAAATAAATACTTCGACGGAATAAATTTGTATTAAACTTACAGTCTCAAGTGCTCTCTCCACGTTTCCTTTACGACCAATAATGAACTTCAAAAGAAATCCTTCATCTTTCACAAAATTCGAGAGGGCAACTTGAACGGGTTTACTGAGGCGTCCATTTTGCTCGAGAGTATCTGTACAAATTCATGTTGAACTATATGAGTCAATCCGCGTATAATCTTTTAATTCAATACTTGATCGCATGTTCCCAAAATTTCCATAAAAATTATTATGCACATTCACCATTTAATTTTTGCTTCAACTCCGCCACTTTTGCCAACTCCTCCTCCGTAGGCGTAAATGGCACTCGGGCCATGTCAACCACAGGCCCACCACTTGTTGTCGGATTCATTTAGACGTGAATCAGATTTTTACAACTTCAGCTGTGCAAAATACTCGCTACATTATGTAGTGGCACGAGTGCACAATGCTGTCACAATTTTTTTACACAAGTCCAGAGACAGAAGAGCAGACAACTTGGTGTGTAGCCAAACAATAACTGACCTTCTGTGAAAATTGATCTTCATGACTGCATTTTGTATCTGATGACCCAACAAAGTCAAGGATGCTGCAATATATGGATAATATTAGGATACACAATACTTGGTGAGATAGCAACTCGTCCTGAAACCTGTTTCACGTTTCCAACTCTGATTCTTGTTGTGTAAACCCATATTATCCGTTTCATAACGATTTGTGTGGTATCCTCATAGACGAACTGTGATGGAACATTTGTCTACACAATATGGTATGGAACGGTATGATTATGAAGTGAATGACGCTGGTTGTTACAACCGGGGAAGTTTTTATGAGCTCGCAGATAGCTTGCGGGTCCCCACATAATGACTGTACAACGACCACAAAATGAGTAGTAATAGTAGTAACACGGCTGCTTGCTTGCATAACGCAGTGACAGCATCGTAATCAGCTAATTTATCTGCAATTTTTTCCCTTGTGTGCAATTATCCACGTCTCATGGGGATTTCTCGCTTGTTACATTTACGGTCTCTGAGCTTCTAAAAGGAGAGTGCGCTGTCTGATTTGGATTTGCTATTAACACGTTTAACACTTGTAAGATTTAGGCATAGTAAATTTGGAGTGCTTCCCCCATTTTATTGTTTTTTTAGTATATTCGGGATGTACTGGGTGTATGATACTAAGGAAGTGATTACAGGTTACTTAATACATACACAGGACTTTACATCAGATCGTAATAAGTAAAGATTTTAGTTTTTATTGGGGTTTTTTAAATGCTTGACTCGAATGATTTCCATTTTGCATGGTTAATTTCTACATTACTTTAAATAATTCACTTTGCTGCGGGCTACAGGAAAAGTTGAATAAGTTAGAACAAATTTGTAAAAACATAAAAAATTACACGCGCTCCAAAGTTTTCCTTTGTGTTTGCATGTGTATATCAGGTAACAAAATTAGTAAAAACTGCGTCATAAGCTCATTTCCAGTGCAGGCACACGTCATGACACCTCCAGCTTGAGGACACGCTGAAATATTTCCAAAGTCATTCCGTCATCTTCGGGCAACGTGCCGCCCAGTGAGTGTGACAAGAGCGTTGGTGAAACCCGTTGATGGAACTCGTCTAATCCTGACGTTATTAGAACCTGAGAAAGTTCATTATTCTTTATCGAGTCTTTTATGAAATTTTTAACTCTGTGAGCATAAAAATTTGCATGTAATTAACCACTTACTCTGTCGGCCAATTTTCTTCCAATAAATGGCTTCGCTAAAAGGTACAAAGGAGTCACAAATCTAGGAGCGTTCACTATAAAAACTCCCTTGATCGGAATAGGGTATGACCTCTGATAAAGTGATGGGATTAGTTAAGTTTTCATACGTTTCTCCATTTAAAACAGCTTTAAATATTGAACAGAAATTCTGGAGTTTCTTCTTACCCAGAAAAGATTGACAATTTTCAAGGCAACTGTCAGCGTATAATGTTTAGCATGGCCGAGAGTTGCCCCTTTCATGTTATGCACAATGACAAGGCCTGATTTAAGGATTTCAGGCTGGTTCATCCCGTATTCCACTAAGTACCTTCCGGCACCACACACAACTTGATGAAGGGAGACTTTGGACGGATCCCAGTTCTCTGTTAAAGATTCGTATCCGAGAGTAACTCATTCTTGTCGATGAAGGTTTATAGTTTTACGTTCTAGAGCTACCTATACTGAATACAGCTATGATTCGTCCTAAATGATCTCGGTGTCTGAGAATTTGGAGAATCCGTGAAGAGTATACGTATCGCACAAATCCCGGCACTTCCGGGGTGAACAGATCGGGTTGCTTCACGTACCTCAGTTCCACATAACTTTTAACCTGTACATAGAACAATCTTTTGAATCAATGGATTTCAATGAAAAAATATTAAATTCGTAGTCTATATTTGAACATCGTACCGAGTCAACTGCTTTTTGCACATTGAGCTTCCGGCCCCGAATGAACAATAAAAGAAAGTCAGTATTTTCAACATATTCAGTCAAAGCAAGGCGGACTGTCTTAGCGAGACCTTTTTCCTTTAGAAGAATGGCTACGTAAAAAGGTTTGATATCAAATGCATAAATCTTCAAAATATGACTAAAATAGAAAATGAGCAATTTGCACAATTTTTTTTAAACCTTTCAACTTATCCTGGACTTCGGTTAGTTTCCCTAACTCCTCCAGTGTGGGAAGGAAAGGCGCATCTAGCATGTCTATAACTCCTCCAGCACTTTTGTCCATTTTCTGGAAGATTTCGAAAAACCGAACCAACCAAAGAACTTAATTATGAATGGGAACAATGTCAAGAGTTTTTAATTGCATTTATTATTTATCGATGACGGTCACAAAACGGTACTAGATATTTTTTAAAAAATCAGTTGAAATATCCCGAAAGTTGAGTTCCGCATCCTGTGACGACCAGCGGAAACTGACATGACTTTGCAAATATTATTGTGCGGTAATATGATATACGTCTGCAGAAAAATATGAATAAGAATGTGTAAACTCTCTGCTATAAAGGTGCATTCATATACAGAAGAATCATATGAAATCATCTGAAAAAGCCATATACATAGGTACAGACACAAGGAAAGTTGGACGACCGATTGGCTTTAAAAAAGACAAGACGTAACCTCGAGTGTCTTTTAAGAAAGCGTCGTATGATAAGGCTGCGAACTCTGGAACTCATTCTCCAGTTAAAGTATATATAAAAGTAAATGTGAATGTATAGTCGAATTTGTTATGAATTTGTTTTGTAATGAATAGACGAGGACGGTTAGCATCACACTTAATTAAAACTTATTCCTTATGTAAAACATGTTGTATAAAAAATGTGCATTTTTTTTGAACCTACAGTCTTCATGAGAAATCTTTACTTAATGTGGAAATCAGGGGAGAAATGCTAATTTTGCAATAATACGCAATGCGTAAAAAACTTTTTAAATGGATCTATGCAATTAAAATTAATTAGCCACGATTTTTTGTAATTACGATTGAAGAATGAGCAAA
Organism: Alloscopus bannaensis; assembly: GCA_027743745.1. Classification (NCBI taxonomy): domain Eukaryota; kingdom Metazoa; phylum Arthropoda; class Collembola; order Entomobryomorpha; family Entomobryidae; genus Alloscopus; species Alloscopus bannaensis. The sequence goes on along the minus strand of JAHZMW010001893.1, from coordinate 12,699 downwards.
ACTTACACTAATTTTTACATTATATTAAAAGTCATAAAGCATAGCATCCGCATCCGCCGTGGAAAGTCACTTCGCAAGATGTAGAATAACCCTTTTGTATTTGTTTCAATAAAATAGTAATCTCCAATCAAAATTTGTATAATAATGTTTTCTTTCCATTATTGGTACGCAGCAAGACACTATAATTCCAATAAACAAAGCTAGGGAAATGTAGCAGATTACCTAATAATCGTAACTGTCAATTTGCGAACACAAGTCTAGCACATACACGCATTACCTAAATACATAAATATGCCAACGCTGGTAAGCTGAATTAAAAAATCACCATTGGCAAAAAATATATGGAATATTTAATGTCATGAAGCAAGGGAAACGTTTCTTTCCACAGAATAAATCAACCTTCACCATATCACTCCAGCACATTGCACTATGGATCAGGGAGGCAGTTACAAGACACGTGTGGCTTTGATAACTGGAACCTGTTTTTGGCCAAGCTATTCATTTTCCAGTCTCTACCTAAGATACGTATTCTGTAATGTGAATAGAGATTTTCATTTGAATGCTACAAATACATTTATATATCCTGTGATGGGATGCAACGATCCAATTTCAGCAGAATTATTATCACGAAGGTCATTGGCTTAGATATAATAAGGCTGTATCAGTTGTTAACGTGGACAAACTAAATGCACGCGTGTATCAACCTATGATGATTTTGCGCATGTCGGAATATAGGCGAAGTTTAGTTGAAAGTGTGTACAATGAATTCATACGACGGAAAGCATTCCTCTACAATAATATAAAAATACATGCATATTGCCACCATGAATAACATAAACTATATTATATTATGTATTATGTAGACAATCTGTTGGAATATGGTGTTGGTTTTCACAGATGGTAAACGTTGTGGACAATCCAATACATTAAACATTGTCATGCATAATAATATGGGGAAAGTGGTTATCAAGTTACTTATTCAGTCAGCTAGTCTCCATTTCCATCATCGCTGAGCAGTGTAGTTTTTAATAAAGGTAATGCTTCTTCGACTGAGAATACACGGTAACATAGATAAAAATCTAACTTACTAAAAACGAGTTCATGCAATCTCTGCGTGAACGGAAGCAGCGATAAGATAAATCACGATTCCCTGGACCATTTGATTGATAACCTCAAAATAATGGAGTTGTTCATGTATCCAGGTTAATCAAATTAATGTTGACTTCTCCAATTCACCCTTTATCTTCGCCATGATGACTGATGTCATTGTTATACTAGATGGTCCAGTAACATTCAGCGTTTTTTTAAACCTACATCGAGCATTAAAACAAAATGTGTTTTGTACTTAAATGTATATTATTTAAAACGTTACGTTAATTCACGATGAAGCGCGTGATTTACTGGTTTCACTCAATTTTTGACACTGCATTAAATATTAATAACAAATTATGATAGCCCGAAGTACGAGTATCGTTGTGCTATTGTTGCTTATTCTCACTGCAACGGTTCCTGTGTCATCTACAAAAATTAAGTTTTTTGGAAACGTTCACAACGAAGGTAAATCCTTTCTTGTGAATTAAATCATTTTAAACTCACATTTAACTTGTCGACTCAATCTCCGCACTGATTTTTATTTGATTTTAGTGAGTATCGTATACGAAGAACTTGTTACTTCAAATTGCATCTCGTTACCAGCCTGGATTTGGGATAAGACCCGAAACCTTACTACCGATGAATGCGTCACCCTATTTGAAAACAAAAACTGTGAAGAACAACATGTTGATCTCGAACCGAACAGTATAATTCCTGTCGCAGCATTTGAGTTTGTGCCAACAACTTTTAGAGCCTGTGTGCAGGAGAAAGATGGAAAGACTTCGCAATACATAATTATCGCGTGTGTTTTCACTGTGCTTTCACTCATCGCCGTGGTCATCGTGTTTCGAGTGTTTGCATGGAGAAAGCGAATGGACAGCGGTGATGGATGGAGGAAATATTCTGTGGATAAGGTAAAACAAAGAGCTTTGGAAATGGAAAGAATAGAAAGTATTTTATTACATACTCTTTTTTGTTAGGTACACAATGAAGTCGATATGAATCCACCGTTTGGCCCTTCAGCTCCACGTGAAAAAGCAAGCCTATTGTCAGTTACTCCAAGAGATAGCGTGAGTGTCACATACGTAAATGTGAATGAGGTGAAGGGATGTCCGTTCCAGACGTATGCCGAAGATGATATCCAACTCATTTGCGAAGTTGGCCAAGGGTGTTTTGGAAAAGTTTTCAAAGGTTGGTAAGCTTACATGAAATCCTGTTTGTACCAAAATAAACATGCTCATAAAACATACAATCAATTTTAATTAGCTAAACTCGGCCAAGAAGTCATTGCTGTGAAGCAGGTGTCTCGGGAATACTCATCACTGGCGGAACAAGAGCTGGAAACAATGGCTGGCTTTTCCCATCCGCACATCATTCGGCTAAAGGGATTCGTCAAACTTTCCGGTGAGTCGACTTTCACTACTTATCTCCAAGATTTTTTAGTATTTAAAAATAAATTTCTAATTGTGTGGAATGTTTTTATCAGATCCTCCGTGTCTTCTATTTGAATTCATGGAGTACGGTGACCTTGCTAAATTGTTAAGGAGCAGTAGCCCGCAAAACCGGGAGCGCGTGAAGTCCAAAGGGATTGAGTGCGTTTACTCAAACGACATTTCGAAGCAAGATGCCAAGTTTGAAACAGAATACGACACTGTCCCCCGTCAACTCATACTCACTTACGTAAGCTATCTGTGATTCCTATTCACAAAAATCTATTAAGTTTTTTTTGCAATGGTCGCTTTTAATTCAAGCATATTGCATTTGGTGATTTTATAGGACTCACTAGAAGATTACTTGAATTATCTTTGAAAACATTCCAAATCTCCCGATTAGATGAGAAAATGGTTTAATTTTCAAAAATTTTGTTGCATAAATACAGTCAGACCTCTCAAAGAAGCTGCCGATACGGTGGATGGCGCCAGAGAGCATTGTACATGGCCACTACACCATCAACTCTGACGTTTGGTCCTTTGGAATTTTGCTTTGGGAGATTTACACTTGGGGAAAGCTGCCTTATTATGGATTCTCCAATGCGGAGGTCAGAGATTTCTTGTCGATATGACAGTACACTTACAATTTGAACAGATTTGAATGACCACTTTTTTCTGCAGGCCTTAAAACTAATTGAGGAAGGAATTCCTCCATCCCCGATACCAGAATGCCCAAAGTTCATCCTCAACATTATGGATGAATGCTGGAGTGTGCATGACCAAGATCGTCCAAGCTTTATGGTAATATGCGAAGAGTTTTACCACGGCAAGTCAAAGCTGAGGGGGTCTCAGCTGCGATTATAAAGCAGAAAATCAAGTGTTTGAGAGCTTGCTTTAAATGAAAGTACGGAATAAGGGGGGGGGGTGGTAATTGGTGTCATTGATATGAGAAGTGAATCCAGAGCAAAGTTAACAAATTGTATGAATACATGTTCATATTTGTACATTTTTTATGTTTAAGTATAAAATATAATAATACTCAATTGAACAGAAAGTCAGCACGTAAATGTTATAGGTTAAAATGTGAATCATATGCTTACATGCATGTACATTAACATTCTAAAATTAGTAAGTAATAAAGCAGTTTACATGTTGGTTAGCAACAATTTTCAATAAAAATTATTTTTTAACACATTGAATAATTGTAACATTCATAATGTAACAAATACATTTAATACATGCTCTAACAATAAATACAATACACAAATGAGTAAGGAACCCGTATTGTTTAATTTATAAGCGCCCTACAATGTATAATGCTACAACACATAAATACTCACTTAAACACTGTCGCCGGTTACAAGAAGAGTGACAAGATTACTCACAGCTTGGTCGAGAAACGACAGGAAGTTCTCCCTGTCCAAAGTAAAGTATGGATATGCAAAATGGAACAAATGTTCTGATCCACTTTTCAGTCCACTTGTGTTGTCCCCGATTACTCCGCACCAACTCGCTTATCCTCTGGAGGAATGTCAGGGACCCAAAGAAAGCACCTTTGACCAGCATCGTCTCCACATACTCAAAGAAGATCATGACCGTCGCATTCAACGGAGCCATCATGAATCCCGGTTCTAAAAGACGTTCAAAGTAAACTATTGGAATGAAGACAGAAACGGCGATGACACACAAAGCAGTGGCGTGATGAATTGTGATGAAAGGATGAGCATAAACGTGGTTGAAGTGCTTCAAAAGTGTTGACTGCTCTATATAAAAGTGGACCAATTTACTATCCTCCAAAACGCAACCGAGCTCACAGGTGTACTTTGATTTCCCTTTCACCATTTTCAGAGAAGTCGGGGCCATTCGTTGCATCCACGGCTGGCAAATGCTGGAGTAGGGTAAGGCGACTCCGGATATAAAAAAGACGACATCCGCAATGCAGGGGGCGTTGTAAACGTAAATTAAACAGAATACAAAAGACCTGAAATCCAACCCCACCTCGATTTCCGGGAGGTGCTTTATTATTCTATAGTCTGGTGACATGGGCTGAAAAACCATGAAGCTGTAGAGAAAGGGAGCACCAAGGCGAGCACCTCCGAGAGCGAGAAGCCCAAACAAGACTTCCGTTAAACGCTGAGACATTTTAGCTTCGCGGTTGGCAACCAGGAACGGGGCGAACTTGGCTGAAATACGGTAGGAAAATATAATTTACCTTCAAAAGTAATTATAAATTGCGTTTTGGTGAAGATGTACCTTGATAACTCTCTGAGTAATCCAAAACCCAAATTAGCAGTTGTACAATGTCATGTCGCCTCCACATGAACTGTACCATAAGTGTGCAGAACATGACATGGATCGTGATATAGATGGCATTCACGGAGTAAGGCGACCTTTGCACGGTCTTATTTCTCGTAGGTCACATCAAACAGGTCCCGCTTGCCGTTTTCGGAGTCCGCCAAGATGTAGCCGAGAAACAAGTAGAGATTAAGTATGGGAGAGAGAGAAACAGAAGAACGCCTGCCGAAAGCAACCGGTCAACTTGTGAAAACCGTCTTTGAGCAAGACGCGATTCGAGATGGGGTCCCATTTCACGATCGAGCAGTCGGTGAAGCGGCTAATGGTGATACGCCATTTCAGTAGTAGTAGAATTGTTTTAGAGATCATGGCGAGGCGAGAGAGTGAATTGAGCCTGAGGTGCAGTGGGTAAGTCTGCCGAGGTCCTGGACAAATCGATGGCGTATGCTTTGGAAATCGGTGGCTTTATTGAGTGTCTGACAATTTTTCTTGTTATGTTGTTCAAAGAATTTTCCAGGTTGTGCAAGAGGTGTCTTTTGTAATGGTGAGGTATACGTAGTTAATTTTTTGTAATTGTGCCAAAGAAGAACCGCGTGCAGGTCTTTTTATATTGACCCATTCTTTAAAGTGCACAATGCTACGCTGATGTGTAGTGGTAATACGTATATGTTTTAGATCAGCAAATAGAGGACTTCCATTCAACAAGAAGGTCTGACTTAGGCCAATAGAGTCCCCCTAGGATTAGGTCCAGAGAAAACCCTGCACTGGATATGCTAGCCACGGAAAGTGAAAACTGATCTTGAAATGTGATATTTGGCACATATGTAGTAAATTTACTACGTAGGTGCACATGTAAATTAAAGATCAGGGCTTACAAAGCTAGCAAATGTTGCGAGATAAATACACGTCACAGAAGAGCGACTGTGTCGAGTTTGTGGTTCATTTTGAAGACTTCAGGATGGTAAAATATTTATAAGAAATATGGGAAAATCAGAGCAACAATGTACCTGATTTCTGTGTCGTTATACAGTCCCGTATACTTTGTTCAAATTTTTTAGGTCGTAAAACGAACAAAAATACGTGCATAATTCATTATCTTGAAGAAACATCAACATAATAGACATACATCCGATCGAAGACAGCTTTTTGATGGATTGCAGTTTGTAATTTACAAACCAGTAAAAGGTAGGGAGTATGTACATGACGAGAAAATTTTTTAACTGAAGACACATGTATTGGTCATTGCCAATACTGTATAACACGATGACAAGATGATTAAGTTATGGCGAAATAACTTTTATGTAGTATGTCTTGATAGATAGGCATTAGTAGAAACATTGTGAGAGATGAAATCGAATTCATTCTCGTCCCCGGACTAATAGAAACTTTGCGGTAGCCAATTTCAAATGGATGATTTAATTTATTAATTTTACCCACGTAAAGCAGATCTGCTTTTTGATTCAAGTTGATCTTGTTATATGAGCGCCCTGTTTATCCGCGTTGGCCTTCAGTCTTGTAATTCTTGAAACGCGACTGCTAGCCTGTTTTGCCTAATAACTAAGGCAAAATATTATACTGATCTTGTTCATTCAGTTGAACACACGGTCATCTCTCATACTCTTGTCTAATTTTAAATATGACGATACCAAGTGAACTAAATCATCTCGTTTGCACGTTGGCAATAAATTTAACAAAAGTTTGATCTCACCAAATAGCTAGACATTTACCCATGGGCCAGACTCACTGGGAAGACTATGCAAAACATGGGGAGTTCAACGCTTCCCAACCCGCCACACCCATATGCCTACCACATTCAATTACTTTAACTGCCTTAAATATTTTTACCAAAATGCTTCCAGATCAAAAATGGCAAGCTTGTGCACCACACTCGATTCCTCGAAGAGGATCCTACCATTAACACAAAAATCCTTAGCGCAGCTATCCAATCCTTATGGCAAGCCTCCTAAAAGTGATGTGTCGAGCTACCTCGAGTCATTTATCAGAACGCTGTACTACGTCGGTTTTGTTCCATATTGCCCAGTCCGCACCCAAAACGGCGACATCATCCTCAAGAAATTCTGGGGTCAGCAGGTCCTCTGCGGTGTATTCCACACAATTGCTCTTTTTCATCAAGCAGTCATCCTTGTGGATGTCACCCATTTTGATGTCGTCTCCAAGCCGGAACCTGCGCACATCACGCGTCTCGCCCTGTTCATCGCGGACACCATGACGATTTTATTGTGGGTGGGGCAACTCTGGCTGAAGCCATCTCAACTCGCTGACCTCCTCAACCAAACCGCCAAGCTAACCGAGATCCACCTGAAGTTCCAGTCGAAACGTTTATTTCGCCTCAAATCTTTCATGTGTTCCGTTTCACCCCTTCTCTTTTTTGGATGTTCCGTTGTTTACAACGAGGTCGGAGAGAGGTCTCATGTCCCTAATTCAGGGTCACTAAATTACCCAGATGCAGGAAGGGGGAATAATCTCACTTACCTCGACGTAACATCTTGGCTGCAGAATACAGGGAAGTTGAGGGCGTTATTCCCGTTTTTCATTTATCAATGTTTGGATTCCTTCATCTTGGTCGCAGCAGTGTATTCTAATGAGTTAACTTCCCTCTTTGTGAGAGTCACAAATCAAGATAACCAATGTCGTCAATTTAGCTCTACAAAGGCCATCCAGCGAGCTCGCGAGCTAAAGGAATACTTCAAAGTTTTGAATGATTTCGGCTGTGGACTTTTTCTCGCCTGGTTTTGCATGATTGTGCCTTGGTTGTCTTTTCGACCCCTGGAGACATTGCGGGAAGGAGGATCCCTTCTTACTTTTATACACAATTGGATCTTTTTCGTAATATACGTGATGGTTTGGCGTTGTTGTGCTGAGGCAAAACGTCAAGTTTGTGTCCATTAAAGATTTGCAGTCATTTGAACATTCATTTTAGGATCTAACTTAATATGTGTACATAAAAGATATTTTGATGTTCCAGATTGACTTTTTTAAAACCACAGTGGAGGAAGTATGTTACGGAGACTCTCCACAGTTTGTAGATGAAAAACAGCGCTCAGTTATCAACTACCTGGAATTTGCTCTCAAAGATTGCGGAGTATACGTGGGACAATTTTTCATAATATCTTACGCCATGCTGGGAAGCGTAAGCGAGTAGAAAAACTAATATTAAAATTTAATAAAAATTAATGTTTTAATGAAGATATTTTTTTGTTTTTAAGATAATTGGAGTCGTTCTCACCTACGCATTTCTATACATTCAGTTTAATTATATCAAATGAGTGTTGTTTTCGAGGATTTCCTTTTAATCGGTAATAAATTAGTATTGCATTCAGCACATTTTTAGGGCATGTCATTTTCATACGTTTCAACATAATGGATACGCCTTCGGCAAACATCAATAAATTTACAATTTGCGTTCCGTAAATGCGCGCGTTGAAAATAGTTTCTCACTACTGTTGTTGTGAACCTTACGATCACGATACTGACATGGACACCAAAATAGAATTCGGCGGAGTAGGAAAAATTCTAAAGGAACGTGGGATGCCGCGTGGACATTTGCAGTGTTACTTCACATCAGTTACCAACTTTTTCCTGTTTCCTTTTCAACTCATAAAGACGACAGACGGTAGGATTGTCTTTAAAACAGTCCGGTACCGTCAGGTACTTAAGTTTGGTTATCAATCAAAGTTTCTGTTTGCCAATATTTAGAATTTATTGAAATTATAGATCATCGGAGGCATTTTCTTGCTGTCTGCTTGCATCAACTCACTAATCGCTTGTGCTGAAGCGATCGCCATCAATATTTTCTCGGACCCTTTAAAAATCTTTTTGATTGTGGCAGAAATAGTACAACTCATGTACATTTTATTATTTGTCCAAGTCTTTTGGCGAAAAAGGGGAAGAATTGAAAACCTGGTGAACTTGACAAACTCGTATTTTCAACACGATGAGTCGATGAGGATGGTTGCCTTTCTTAATATTTACCCATTCTTCATTTTCGGGAGCTTGATGTACGAGTTTCATCTTCATCTCAAGGTTCCAGGTATTCAGGAACGGAGATTTTGAAAAACTTTGATAAGATACAAAAGATAAACCTAAATACAGTTTGTTAAAATAGACCCAACTCAGTGGCATATCTTTCTATTGACGACGACTAAAAACGTCGGCCTTTTCTCTGGAATTCTGCTGACAAACGCGATTGACGTTTTTATTCTAACAATTGCTCTCACCGGACATCAGACAATTTTGAAATTCTCGAAGGACTTGCACCAGCTGCAAGATTGCAAATTTTCTGGAAACCAGTGGAGAAACGGCGACTTTTCCAGTTTGGCATTACTCACGCAGAAATTGCAACATTTCTTTTCTACCCTAAATGCGAGTTGTTCTAACCTGTTGTTAGCCTGGTTTTGTTTGGTAATCCCGTGGATGTCTTACAAGCTCATTTTTAGTCTTCCTGGAACCGTCGGAGGGGGCAAAGTAGTTTCTGCATTGGCTACCGTTATGAATTTGCTGTATTACTGGAGCTACCTGGCGCTTTATGGGGTTATTTTGTATAATTGCGTTGAAACCAAAAGACAGGTACAGAATACTGTAATACTCGAATTGATAATGTCAGAATGCTGAACTTTGGTACTACATTTGCCAATTAATTGCTCAGGGCGATGTCATTGCGGACACAACAAAGAGAATTATATTGACTCATGATCCCAAGTTAGTAAATGGAAAGGGGGCGGTGATGCTTGTCGATCTAAATATGCAACAGTGTGCCTTGAGTGGAGGGCAGTTCTTCCAGTATTCATACAGTTTTCTTGGCTCAGTAAGTTTTGTGGTCCCTTCTTATAAATGCGCAATTATTGTAAGTTTGTTTATTGTTTTGTATTCAGAAATCAGGAATTAATAATTCAAAATAAGCAATGTTTTAGGCAATTGGACTCATTGTTGCTTACGCCTTTTTGGCACTCCAACTTCGATTAAGCTCTCTCAGTCCAGACTGACGCATGGGGTAACATTCGAAAATGGATGCAAATAAATTTCAACCATATTGGTTAAATTAATAATTGTCATTATGTATGATTTTCAAAATGTATATAACTATAATTTACTATAAGTACTTCATGTGATTTTAAACTTATAATTAACTGGTACAACTTCAAACAAAAACTTGTGAGAAACTCTCAATTGACTCTGATACATTTGTCGAAGGTTCAGAGTTTAAAATATCCATTCCGGAGCACAAGCCTTGTTCTAATTGCACTTTGCATTACATGCTAAACACATAGAAGGCTTTATTATAGTGTAAACCATTTTTGGCCACTATGAAAAATTTGAAAAATTTGGCCACTATTTTTTTGAAAAATACCAACCAAACTTTATTTTTGCACCAATTTAGAGCTAAGAGTTGTACCAGGCTGTTTTAAATGCGTAATATACACTCTAACTAGGTTGTTTTCAGTTTGTTTAATTTCACTTCATCACACACCCATTTCAGTTTGTAAAATTAAATCAACCACCTCAAAACGTACTTGGTATGAGTCTTGACAAGTTTCACGGTTTCGTCTCCGCAAATTATTTGAATCGCATGTAATTTCTTTGGTAAAACATACATGGATTGAGCAATCAGTTTGCATGTTGCTTGCAAGTTGCAACAAGTATTACAATAGGGTCAAGGTGGAATTACATACCTACTTCCTCAATAAATGTTCAACCAGTTTAGTAAGTAAGTATAAATCATAAAAGCGTCTACAAAATTTGTTGAATGAATCATTTTTAAACTTCAGAAAAACCTACTGAACTTCCACAGAATTACGCTAATTATGCATAATAAAAATAATGTTCATTTAACGATGGATAAACTCCTGTCAGAATCCTCTTGTATACATATTCAACTTCAAATTTTCGCCATATTCAGTGCTTAACGCAGACGTGATGCTGACAAATTAGTTCACTCGTGCTTTACATGCTTTTCATGTGAAATATAATATGAGAATATTTTACTGAGTTTTACCAACATAAACTATTCATATTAAAGCGGAACGAAATACTTGTTCCAAATGTTTCAACCATTTCAACATACTATATACTTGCTTCGAAAATTTACAAGGTTTTCTTTCCAAGTTTTGTCTCGGATGTTCTCGGATATGTAATCAGTTTCAGGAATCTAGTGATATTGGTCTTTTCCGGATTATGATTTGTTACCATAATGTGTGCAAGACACTTATTGTGTCAACGTTGTTTACAATATATGAGCAACACGGCTGTCAGGGGATTACATATTGCACTTTGATAGACGACGTCTCGGCAGTATTACGTGCAATTAATTTGTTTGTTGCAAGTAATTTGTTAGTATCGTCGACAAAAGTATACCGGGAATCAGTAATCCTGTAACCACTTGTTAAGGTTCATCTGCTCATCTAGTGCACTCAACTATTATACTGTCGTCTTATATAGTTGCATCATATCTCGTTATAACAAAGTCTTCATGAATTGTTGAAAAATAATTATGAAACAATTGATATGGGAAAACTGATCTTGCACATACTAATTACTCTAAATCATGTATGAAATGTATCATCAAAATAATTCACATTTAACGATGCACAAACTCTGAGATCTGACAGAATGCAATGTTCTTCATATTTAACATCGAATTCGAGCCATATCCAATACTAAACATTTAATATTGACATTAACTTCACTCCTGCTTTTTATGAGAAGTATTATGAGAATATTTCACCGGGTTTCCCCTATGTTCTCCAATCATATCTAAGCTAACGTATTTAATTCAAAAACACCTTTTATTTACTGTAGAATGTTTCCAGCCATTCAGTACCTGTTACGGCCACCTATATGATTTTCGTTCCAAGTTTGCGCACATGCGTCAATTACATACCTACATAGGTGTACTACTCTTGAGTTTGCAAATCTGCACTGTCGTTGATGCGGGTTCATTAATCAATTTCGTACTTGTATTCTTGCTGAGACTATATATTATTTCCATTTATTACACCTGTGAAGTACTCCAAACATTTCCAAACAAACATTGCTTCCGAATTAAACATTCAGTATTATATTGGGAGGACAACGGGTCAGGGAAGTGTTATGTTCATGATGAAAGTAGGGAAAATTTGTTCGGTTCCATCCTGGACATTCGTGGTCTTGTTAGCCTTCGCGTTTGTGTCACACTTTCCAACATGTTCGCATGAAAGTGAAGTTGCATCCTCACTTTTCCAACAAGTGAACAGTATTTGGAGTAGGGTGCTTGGTAGTGTTGTAGGATTAACGAATCTGGTTTTGAAATCGAGTAGCCCTCCGAGTTCAGTAAGGTCATTGTAAATTTTATGTTAATTAACCGTAGCTTGTAAATTCTTAATAATTATATAATGTTTCTACAGACTGAGCTAATACAAAAGCACGGCTATCCTGCTGAAACTCATTACATCAAAACGGAGGACGGAGTGGTTCTGGAAATTCATAGAATACCTCACGGACCAGCTCCCGAACTGTTTCGACTGAATCCAAGAATCCCAGTGGTTCTTATGCATGGAATTGCTCAGTCGTCTTCGGATTGGTTACTTAACACTCCGAGTCAAAACTCATTGGCCTTTTTTCTCTCAAATGGAGGGTACGATGTTTGGATCGGGAATTTTAGGGGTGTTCTCAATAAAAACTTTCAACACGACAATTTCTCATGGAATTACAGGCAAAAATTAAATTTTCCTTACCTTCAACCGCCATGTTTGCCAAAATCATAGGTCACGTTGTTTTCTACTCACAGTTTTCATGAAATGGGCATATACGACTTTCCGGCCATAATCCAGTATGTTCGGGAGTACACAAACTTCAGTCAAATTCATGTTGTGGGATTTTCGATGGG
>JAHZMW010001892.1:0-16833 GCA_027743745.1 Alloscopus bannaensis | reverse complement strand
GTTTTGGACTCTTCAATTGCAGCTTCATTTTTGTTACTGTGATTCAAATTCGATTCAATTTCGATTTCGCCTTTGACACCCTTCTTCCAGTTGGAACACGACTGACGAACTGGGTTGAGAAGCAATGAATTCTATAGATACAACAGTAAAATAACATAAACGTTAGCTTAATAACCATTTACAATTTTTTTTTTCTGTATGTTGCATTGAAAATCCAACTTCGCACTGACCTTCATGGTTTCAGCAACTCGATACATAATAACAATGTCTCACAAAGAAATCCTTCTACGCACTCTCAGATATGGAATGATGGAATTTATGCCACAGGTGAGCATTGAGCAAACGGACGGCAAACCTGCAAACCAAAACCTTTAAATCACCATTTTTAATTATCACTCCAGTGTTAAACTGTGCAACATGCAAAAGTTGTTTGCAATGCATAACTTTTGGATGACTTAAGTTTACTAAATATATATTTGCTCATATAATAAGCAGTAATCAATCAAATAAAATCTACTTACGTTTGCCCAGTATTTAGCTGCATCTCCAACTCGGCCAATGTTCACTAGTGCAATGTCTGGCAAAAACTACGCAGAATTAAGCACCTCAAAAGGGAGCTGACAAACCGATTAGAAAAACTTCATAAAAATGCTTACTACTTTGAGCACAGGTGCAGAGGCTGGTAAAAGTGCAAATTATTCATACATAAAAAGTTCAAGTGTTAGAAGCATTTCCCACAACTCAATACCACCAACATGCAACAATTAAAAGGTTTTGCGATGCATGATTCCTTGGCTCATGTTGTTTACTACGTTTTATGTAAGAAAGCTTTGTGTGCGTCGTTGCCTTGTTTTTTAAATATGCCGTTTTGGCTGCCCACTTGAAACGGGTGAGCAAACTTGGAATAAGTGTCTAGTCTAAGATTCATGCGTGAAAATATTGCTCGAGTTGTTGTGAACTAGCTTTGAGGTATAACTGGTCCTACAGGAAGTTTTCCATGGGGTTTTGAGCAAATGCATTGAAGTACGTCTTTCCGCAGGGGCATCTTCGTCATAATCATGAACTTATCGGAGGTGGGCATCCCAGGTACAGGACTTCAATGTATATATGCCGGTGATGGTAAAAGGATTTAGGAGAAGCCATGTTAATTTAGCGATTAAAAATACGCCCAAAGCTCATTTCGTATTCGAACGGAAATGAGAGTTGCATTTAAATTAGACATGGAGGATAAACTTTGCACGAAGAAGTTGCACTTCTTTAAAAATTGCTTTTGAAGTATAATTTTGTAAAAAAGTAGGCGAATAACATGCTTTTGTGTAGTAATAATGTGGTATTTGTTTTTGATATGTTATTACTAAGCCGAAAAGATTTGATTTACAAGTAGTTAAATAGTTGCAACCACAATGGCAGTCTTACATTGGCATGTGTGCAAAAATCAACCAATACTTTATATGGGCATTATTTTTATAACAATGCCTACTAGACGCTTGTTTCATTTTCAGTCAAAATTATGAGGATGTCGTGTTGCTAGTCATCTGCCACACTATTTCTCCGACTTGATGTCTCGATCAAAGTAAGCAGTATTTGGGCTTTATCTCTTGTAAATAAATGAATCAGTAGATGTCGGACAATAAATTGAATGCCTCAATACAATTTATATAATTTATTCTCCGTTTAATCGCTACAAATTAACTCGGACTCAATTCGTGAATAAATGCGAGACTTGCCACAACGAGACACCCGATAAGTACGTAAAAAGCGCCTGCAATATGCTTCAGTGTCAAGTTGTCACTCTCCTCCTCCGCTCTCCTCAATTTGTGCCACTGATTTGTTACTCTCCACCATTCCAACTTTGGTTGCCGAACATTCGCATACATGTCCATCCTGTCCCAAATGTCAGCCAAGTGAAAGGGCCTCGTGCGACTTAGAAGCTTGCCAAAGTTTATTCTATAAATGGACTTTCCTTCGGTGGCCAAGCCAAGCCAAATATTGTAGGTCCTCGCAGGGGCAAAGACAAGCTTCCGGGTGTCTTCATCGCTGAGATTCCGTTCACGCAGGTGGTACATGGCAAAGTCGTACGCGATGCAGCCATACTTTGCTTGAGATGTCACGACCTTCTCCAGACATTCCAGGCCGACGCCTTGGAATATCTCCATTTCAGCAACGAGCTTCACATAAACAGGGTCCGTGCTGGCGGCTAAGGTGTTAAAAGCGGAGTCGCCGTGTTTCATGAAGCCGACGGTGTAATCGGAGAAAGTGAGCTGCTCAAAGGACAGTGGCAGCTTGCCAAGAATTGGGAAGGCGAGAAGGGTAACCAATTTGGAGCGGTAAACTGTGGTCACGATCATTGTAAAAAAGATCCATAAAGAGACAAAGCAACGGACTGACTGAGATTCAGGAAGGACGGGAGAGTCCTGCTCCAGGAAGGTGGAGAGAAGGAACTGAACCTGAACCCGAAGTGGCCAAGAGTCTTTGTCACCGAAATTCCAGCGGCTCATTAGCTGGAAGGAGGTGAACAGGAAACCAATGCTGAGGGCGGTGGAAAGAATGATGCCGAACCACATCCAGAAATCAAAGGGCCATAGAAGGGCGGCAGGGCTGAAGATGGCGGTGGGCTGAGCGGTTACGAAGGTGAGGCAGCCTGTGTCATATATAAAGTAAAATATATCTTGATACTTTAATATATCTTAATGGATTAAGCAAAACAAATGATATAATTTATGCTCATCTTACCAACGTCGAAAAACGAATCCGTGAAGTCGATCGCGTAAACTGAAATTATACACAATATTCGTGATAGGCATTGTTGCTTAAACTTTTACAGGGTTGATCATTTGATGAATTATTTTTACTTCTTTTCGGCGTATTCGCTATAACAATGCCAAGGTCCGCTCGTCCACTCACTAAATCTCCGGTTACTCCAATCCACGTGCCATTATTCGAGTCTCAAACCTGTACCACCTCCACCCATGTTCCCGTCCATTCCGGAGGCAAGAAACATGTGGTACGTGAAGTTAAACTTGGCCTATTCAAACATAATTACTTTTACAAATATTGATCAATATTGATCAAAGCAATTAAATTGTAAGATTCATTTTATTTTACTGTTAAAAACGTTTCAAAGAGCATCTTCCAGTTCCCTCGCCTCGCATTAGCAACCCCAGTCCAGGGAGGATCGACCTCCACCTTTGCAATAATAAATGGAACGGATACATGCAACAGCTTTCCGTTCAAATTCGAAACAAAGTCTGCAAAGTAGTTAAAGTCGTCTCCACTATTTGCCTCATTGATTTCCACAGGAAGTCGAATCATTCTCGGATTGCCCCCAGCCTCACAAAAGAAGCAAATTGTGTTCACAGCCACATCCTGCGATCTCTCGTCAACTCCAACAGCGATTTTGAACTTGATTCGGTTCGGTAGCTCTGGCATCAACAGCAATTTTTTGTGCTTATCGAGATCAGTCTTGAAGATATAGAAATCCTCGTCTTTTCTGGTGATGGGAATGTAAACTGGGGTCAGCAATTTGAATACCAGCTTCATAAACTCAGGTCGGAGATCGTTGATCATTAAAATGACTAGCAAACATTGACTGCTTCTCTTTCTGACATTGTCCAGCGACAATGGGAACCGAATGAAGGGCACTTTTGGAGATAAACTAGGGGTCTTCAGGGTTTGTAATGTTTTCACAAAAGCGTCGCTTCCAGGCTGATTTACTGTCACCTCAACGTCAGCATTGGTGTCACCTACAGATACTCTCTTGGTCACGTTGCCAGCTTCCGAAAGACTAATCTTGATGGAATACGTAGCTGTTAATAATGAGAACAAAATCTTGTCGACATTCTGGCCGTTGTCGAAGTTGTCTTGGAGAATGAAGAGAGAGCACTCGGAGAAAGCGCTTTGGGCAATCAGTTTTGTTATAAAGGTCGTATCTGCTGTTGGAGAAAATTCCTGGAAATGTACCCCTTCAGGTGCCGGACACAAAGAAATTAAAACAAGTAGCACAATTATGAGTGGAGGTGAACATTTAAAAATTTTCGAGAGGAGGTTAATGAGCATTTTTCCAGATTGCAGATTTTTAGTAGATTGCACTTATTATGACTTATGCTGGACTGCGAACCATCGACTGCAAGTAGTTTGTCAAGAGTTTTAAGTTTACGGCCACCACCTACGCACAAAACGACTTTACAGCATTTCATTTATTTAAACCCTTTAGATTATCATGATTGCAATGATAATTGATGGTAAACAAAAATATTGGTATTGTACGAAGAAAAGTACAAGGAAGAAGGTATGTAGTAAATGTTTACAAGCTTCGTAATAAGTGGTAAATTAGAAGTACAGAAATTGATACACGGCTGAATGGAACTTGGTTAAATAGAAAATTAGTGGAAGTCAATATAACAATGAGTGATGATGCGATCGCGTGCAAGTTTATAATAACCGTTGGTGAAGAACGAAAGTTAAAAATAGTGATGAGACTTTTCTATTTGTATGTGCTTAAATTTTATCGTAAGTGACCGGCTTGTTGATGAATTGCATACAAAAGATAATCATTATACTAAACAAATATTTGTTCTAAAACTCCGAATTTTCAGTGATAAAACGTGGTTCACCAAATTCTTCAAGATGATTATACATAATCGTATTCCGAATGCAATCGAAACTGCAATAATTGAAAAGGTCTTACGAAAAAATAATGTGATTTGTAGTAGGTATAGTTAGAAGTGTTTCAATGTGTAGAATGCTACAAATATACTAATGCAGTTCTGATGTTTTTGGAAGCAAGTTCATTTATGCAAACCATTTAGTTCGTCCTTCATTGAAGTAAGTAGGGTAATCATGGGTTGTTTAGCAGCTGTCGTGTCGAGACTAATTTGACCTCTTCAATTACACTAGATTACGTATTGTAAGTCATTCATTGGTGTTCGCACACAAAAAGGACATTTATTTGTATGGTTAACACAGCAGGTGCATGTTCTTGTGAAAAAGAAAATTTACTTGACTAAACATCGATTTACATCAAACATGTTTGGGAAAATTACTTCAGTTATGTTGCTTTACATAACTTTGTGTTTTGCGAAAGAGTTTCTGTAACGGTTTTTAGTATTTTTTTCTGTTGGAAATGCACGAGGCTTGGCAGGAACCAGGAAATCATGGTCATGTCCTGAAAAAAGAACAGAGTCACAGGAACAACACAAAACTGAGGCAGTTCACCTAATTCATTTTTTGCAACACCTATACTCACCACTGACATACTGACTCTCATCATAACCCAGGCCACATTTTAAAAAAACGATGTTCTTTTTGTGCTAATTTTCTAATTTAGTAATAAATATTAAGCTTCTGGTTAATTCTATACTATAAAGAATATTAGTATTAACAAACCTATTGAATTGCTACCGCTAAATCATGTTGCTGCATCGTGCTTAATTAATAAATAATTAAACTGCAATCGGCTGTCTTCCCTGACATTAGGGAGCTAAAAATCAAATACTCTCGCTAATTTTTACCAATATGCTCATATCATTTTTTGGTCAGATTTTTTGGAAACCATTTTAAAGTATTGACGCGGACTCAATTCGTATATAAATGCAAAGGTTGCCCCAATGAGACAAGCAATCAACACATAAAACGCTCCGGCGATATGCTTCAGTGTCAAATCGTCGCTCGGCTCTTCCGCTCTCTTCATTTTGTCCCTTTGATTCGTGGCCCTCCACCACTCCAACTTTGGGAGCCGCACATTGTTGTACTTGTCCATCTGGTCCCAAATGTCGGTCAAGTGAAAGGACCTCGTGCGAGTGAGAAGCTTTCCAAAATTTATTTTGTAAATGGACTTCCCTTCGGTGCCCAAATTAAGCTGAAAATTGTATGTTCATGCCGGTGCGAAGACAAGCTTCGGACTGTTCCTTTCGCTGAGATAGAGACAACCATAATTTGTTTCGGATGTCACGACCTTCTCCAAACATACCAGGCCGGTGCCGTAGAACATCTCCATTTCCGCCACGAGCTTCACATAAACAGGGTCCGTGCTGGCGGCCAAGGTGTTGTAAGCGGAGTCACCGTGCTTTATGAAGCCGATTTCGTATTCAGAAAAAATTAGCTCATCGAAGGATTGTGGCAGCCAGCGTACCGACTGGGATTTGGGAAGGACTGGAGCGTCCTGCTCGAGGAAGGTGGAGATGAGGAATTGCACCTGCACTAGAAGTGACCAGGAGTCTTTATTCCCGAAATTCCAGCGGTTCATGAGCTCGAAGGAGGAGTAAAGAAAGCCAATGCTGAGGGCGGTGGAGAGGATGATTCCGAACCACATCAATAAGTCAAATGGTGAGAGGAGGGCGGCAGGACTGAAGAGAGCGGTGGGTTGGGCAGTGACAAAGGTGAGACAGCCTGTTCCAAAAATTGTCATTTTAATGAGTTTAGGAATGCAACAAAATAAAATTTGTGATTATCTTACCAACTTCGTAAAACGAATCAGTGAAGTCGATCGCATAAACTGAAACAATACACAATGATGCTAAATAAACTTAGTAATTGAAAATTTTAAACATTTGAAGGTTTACTTCTTTTTGGGGTATTCGTTATAAAAATCCCGAGGTCCGCTAGTCCAGTGATTAAATCTCCTGTTACTCCAAGCCACGTTCCATTGTTGAGTAACAAGCCTGTTCCACCTCCACCCATGTTCCCGTCCTTTCCGGTGGCGATAAACATGTGGTAAGAAAAGTTAAACTTGACCTGATCAAAAATAACTTGTTTAATAACAACTGGTTAACAGTAAATGTGTAGATATTGTAGGATTCTCATAATCTTACCGTTAAAAACGTTTCAAACAGCGTCTTCCAGTTGCCCCGTTTTGCATTAGCGACCCCGGTCCAAGGGGGATCGACCTCCACCTTTGCATCAATATGGGGAGCAGACACATGCAACACTTTGCCGTTTAGGTCCAAAACGAAGTCCGGAAAATAGTTAAAGTCGTCTCCACTATTTGCCTCATTGAATTCCACAGGAAGTCGAATCATTCTCGGATTGCCCCCAGCTTCACAAAAGAAGCATATCGTGTTCACAGCCACATCCTGCGATCTCTCGTCAACTCCAACAGCGATTTTGAACTTGATTCGGTTCGGTAACTCTGGCATCAACAGCAATTTTTTGTGCTTATCGAAATTAGTCTTGAAGATATAGAAATCCTCGTCTTTTCTCGTGATGGGAATGTAAACTGGGGTCAGCAATTTGAAAACCAGCTTCATAAACTCAGGTCGGAAATCGTTGATCATTAAAATGACTAGCAAACACTGACTGCTTCTCTTTTTCACGTTGGCCAGCGACAGTGGGAACCGAATGGACGGTACTTTTAGAAACAAACTGGAGTTTTTCAGGGATTGTAATCCTTTAATATAATCTTCGCTTCCGGGATGATTTACCGTCACCTCAACGTCAGCGTGATCAGCAGACAATGTGTTTGTCACGATGTCCACTTCCGGAAGATGCGCCTTGATGGAATACGACGACTTTGAAGATGACGCCAAAATCTGGTCGACACTCGGGCCGTTGTCGAAGTTGTCCTGGAAAATAAAGAGAGAGCACTCAGAGAATGCACTTTGGGCAATGAGAGTAGTTATGAAGGTCGTATCTGCTGCTTTAGACGCTTCTCCAAAATTTACTCCTTCAGGTGCCGGGCACAAAGATATTATAACTTGAAGAACAATCATGAGTGACAGTGAACATTGAAAAATGGGCGGGGAGTGGTGTCTGAGCATTGTTTCAGAATTTTAGTAGATTTAGCTTATTATACTCTTATGTCTGACTGCAGACTTTAGACTGCGATGTATTTGTAAAAGTTACCAGTGTACGTCTGCTACCACACGTAAAATGAGTTTAAAGCATTTAATTTATTTAAGCGTTTTCGATTAATGTGATAACAATCACGGTAATGCTGGCAGTTGAAAGTATACATACATACGCAGGTGTAACGGGAAAAAGAAACATTGTTTTGTAGTGTCTGGGTTTATAAAGTCCGTCGTAGGTCATAAAAGAGGAACATAATAGGAATTGATACACGGGACTTCGCTTAGTTGTCAATTACAAAGTTGAAAACAATGAAATACTGAATGGTGGTTTGATCGCGTGTAAGATTACAACCGTTTTTAAAAAGCAGACAAAATAAAGAGATAGTCTCCGGTCAGTTTTTAACCCTTCCGTTTCTACTTGGCTATTCATACTTTTGGAATGTGAATTTAAGTGAAAACTTGAATATTCATACTTTTTTCAATCTATACTGGTGATTTTTAAATGTAATGTGGTGCATCAAATGGTTTAAAATGGTGTCTAGCCCAAATGTTAGCGGCACATTTGCAGTTGTAAACTTTCGTCTCAACGGCCTTGCATAACTTTACTTGTTACTTGCATTGCGAATTCTTATAATTTGGAAGCGAGCAATAGTTATTAATAAGTTAATTAAGACAATGAGTTTTGCCTACCACTCATTTAAGCAGGTTAATCAAGGTTGTTCAGCAGGTGTCGTGTGGAGTCTAATTTGGCCTCTCCATTTACTTTATTTTACGTATTAGTGATTTGGCACATACATAATTTGCAATAATTCGTATGTTTATCGCAGTATGTGGGTTTTGCGGATCAGCAAGTATATTTAGGTAACTAAAAATCGATTTGCATCCAAACACAAAAATGACATTTGAGAGTAAAATAGTGAGTTGTTCAACATATCGTACTGATCCGCTAATGAGTTTATGGAATCGCCGTTTACTATTTTAGTATTCATGGGAAATTCACGAAGCTTGGATGTAGCCACGAAGACATGGTCATGTCCTACAAAAGGAACAACAGCGAATTGAGGCAGTGCAGCTAATTCATTTTTTGCACAACCTGCTGTACTGACATTCTGACTCCTACAAATACGTATAACCTAATAATATTTTTTGAATCACGCGTATTTAAAATACAAATCATACCAAAACCGTCATCGATGTGTTGTTAGCCATATTCAATCAATGACAATTTTATGAGATTGAAAACAGCATACGAATTAATGACATTTTACATAATACACAAGTGGCCATGGATGCAGGAGTTATATGAATTAGCACCGTGGACAACAATTTTTTATGCGAGCAGTGACCACCCTTTGACAACTGCCATTACAAATGATCACCTTCCCCATATTAATGTCCAGTGTATATTTATAACTGCACTTATTATGCTACCAGCATGTGGCCGAATGCGGTTACTTAATACGAATAATTTTACAAAGAAATAGTAGATAATTTACACAATGCATTATAATTAGAAACAAGGAAAAGCAACATTGATCCTGTGCAATGCTGCTGATAATTTGTTATGCAGTACACAAACCTGATGAAATTGACACAAATATAAAATGGTGATCACGAATCAAATTCTCATCATAAACCATATACCCATTGACCTGCTGCATTCATTCAATGGGATACTGCCCTAAGCCAACTACAAATCTCTCTATCACTCTAAAATGTTAATTTCCACAGGACTATTGAAAACTGCAGCCGATGTTTTTCGGCTCTACAATCGTCTCTCCACAACCACTCACATCGTCGTCAAGGACAAAAAAGAGAATGCCTCCCTCCAAGTGTCTGCACCTGCATCAAACATCTTTTTCTTAAAAACTTTTAGTGCAACCTTCTTCGTCATTGTTTTATGGATTCAGGTGGTCTCCGCTTGGAAAACGACCTCGTTAGCTTTATTAGTGAACAGCTTGTTTTACTGCGGGATCTTCACTGTAGACATAATCATTGTAACAGAACACTACAAAAACCGTCACGAGCTTGCAGCGGTTTTTAATGCGTTACTCCAATTTGAAAAGCGACACAACGGTAAAAAATGCCTAATTTCAGTTACAGCTATTTTATATAACCTTTTTTTAAAAATCAAAATGGACATGCCAATTTGCTATAGCATCCAACTGGACTCCATCCCGAGGCGAAAGTGGACTCAAGCTTCCACTCATCGTCTACAAGCTCATGACAATCTACACTTTCCCCACGATCACAGCCCTGTACTACGTCCACTTCACGGTGACCCCCTGTTTCCCTGGCAACTTTGGCTACAAACTCATTCCAGAGTGTTCCGGAAATCAGGGCGGTCTCTTGATAAGGCTTACATTGCCCCTACTCTCCATCTGGAACATTATGCATTTATGGGGATCTTGCGCTCTTCAGTACACGTTGTACTCTTCTATCACTTGCCTCTGTTTCCATAATTATTTGCATCTTCTCTGGAAGCACTTCAAAATCAAAAAGGATCTCCAGGACAGTCTAAAAATTTACCGGGAGATCCAAGTGCTACTTCAAGCGTATAATAAAATTCATCAAGGGCGTCTCACCGGAGGAACGGTGGGCATGTTGACGATGACTTTCATTATCAGCTTGTACACGCTTATTGGGCTGTACAACGAGTTGATGTTGGCTCAAGTTGGGGTCTTTGCGGTTTTTGCGTTTTGTACATCGTTTCTCATGACGGATCTGGATTGTGGAGTGAAAGCTTTGGTGTACACTCAGTCCAAATGTGTTTTACAAAAGTTTTGGGCGTCGAAAGAGGCAAAGTCGCAGCGTTTGGCGAGGAAGGAATTGAAAACGTTTTCAGTATTCAAAATTTTTATGGGGGAGGTCAACTTCTTTGATGAGCTGACGCCGGTGACGTTGCTCAACTTTGGGATTGGGCAGATTGTCAATCTTTTGTTAATGAAATAGAGAAAGATATATGCCAATTGTAAAGGTGGCGTTGGTTAATAATTAACAATACTGATAATGATGCCCAAATATGATCAAGGTCGGGGAAGAGGTACTTGTCTTTTTAAATGTTGATGTGTTTATGTGTAGCATTGAGTGGTACTAGCTGTCGAAGTCGAAGGTTGGATTTCAAATTATAGATGAGACCTGACATGTTGAGTTATGCGTGTCAATAATAATAACAATCAATGAGCAAATGCCACATCTAGTGTCTAGGTATTATTAATGCTCCCTCATCAGTTTCGCATCAAGGACAACAAAAGTCACGGTTTCATTTATGTTCCCAATTTGCCTTGTAATTTGTACTCGGGCTAATAACGAAAATGTTTTAGGTTTAAGTCATAAAATAATCAATAAGAGAGGATGAGGGAGCTGCCTTGAAAATAATATTTTTCCGTTGACTACCCTTTTCATGGGATATCATTAAATCGACAAACCTTAGAAAAAAAACGGAAAGTGTCAAGTTTCCCATTCTGTATCGAACATCTACTTGTTCATCTTACTCTGAAAGATTTACTGTTTTTCTCAGTTTACTTTCGGTTACCGTCGATAACTTCATAATGCTGATATCCTGCGGTCTCCTCAAGACGGCAGTCTTGACCATCAAATTGTTCCGATTCCTCTTCACCACGCTTCACTTTTTCGACACACAAAAAGTCGGCGGTGAAAGTAGACTTTTACTCCAAGTGTCCCACCACTCTTCTCAAGTGTATCTCTGGAAAACTCTGGTATCCATTTTCTTCGTGGTTGTCCTTTGGATTCAGACCGTCACAGCTTGGAAGTCGACTTCATTGGGACTTCTTGTCCAGAGCCTTTTTTATTGCTTGATTTTCACATGGGACGTGGTCTACGTCATTGAGCACTACCGAAAGCGACATGAGTTGGCGTTTTTGTACAATGCGATGCTAACCTTCGAAAAGCATTACAACGGTACTAAATTTCTCATCATTTTTAACAATACCGTTTTAAAACTAATTTACGCAAATTTTTTGCCAATTTTTCCTTAGCCCACAATTGGTCACCTTCCTCCTCAGAGAGCTCTCTCATATTGCCCCTGATTGTGTACAAAGCACTACCAATCTACATTGTGCCTGTTATCGTCACTCTGTACTACTTTCACTTCACCTTGGCCCCCTGCTTTCCGGGGAACTTTGGCTACTTCCTATTTCCCAGATGCGGATCATCTCTGTCAGAAATTCAATTCATTTGGCTCATCGAATACATTTTACCCCTCTTCTCAGTCTGGAACATTATGCACCTTTTCGGAGCCTGTGTTTTGGAGTACATTATTTTCTCCTCATTTACCTGCTTCTGCTTCCACAATTACCTCCAGCTTTTGGCGAAACTGTTGTCTAAAGGTCAGCAACCAGATTTGGCTTGTCAAATGTACAGAGAGCTCCAACTGGCTCTCCGCATTTTCAACAGCATTCACCAAAGTTGGCTCACAGTGACGACGACGAGCATGCTGCTTATCGTTTTCGTTATCAGTGGATACTCGCTCATCAGCCTGACTAGGAGCTTGCTCCTGGCTCAAATTGGCTTTTTTACGTTGTTTGCCCTCACATGCGCCTTTCTCATTGTGGACCTCGACTGCGGGGTGAAGGCCCTTATTTTTAGTGGCTCGAAGCAGATTCTAGCGCGTAATTTTAGAGCGACAAGTGGTGATTACTTTAGAAGAGTTGATGTGAAAAGGTTGGTAAGGTCTTTTCCAGCGTTCAGAATTTTTCTAGGGGAGGTCAACTACTTTGATGAGCTCACCCCGATGACGTTGCTCAACTTTGGGATTGGGCAGATTGTCAATCTTTTGCTAATGAAGTAGAAAGTCATATAGACTGTAGGCGTGACATTAGTTGCGTGTTGGAAGAAGAAACATTCACGGATTTGTCGTTGCTGATTTAGTTGCTGGAAGTTTTTATTAGGTACGGTATGGATATACACCATCATAGAATAAGATCAAAACCATTGGAGTCTTGGTTAAATGTGTAAAACAGCAGAATGGTTTGGCTTGCAGTCCACGTACATTACATGAGAGCTTGTCAATAAAGTAACGTTTAGATAAAATAGGGAATGTTATTGTGTGATGTGATGTATCTGCAAATGTTATTGTATTTGTAGTTAGAGGATTGTTCACTTATTTATAACCAGCAGAGATGATGATGTATCCAACTATCTGCTATTTAGTAATTACCTGAACTACTCGTAATTACTTTATTTTGATAATGGGAAGCCGAATTGAACATTTTGTTTGTGCAACTATATTGCACAATTGGGCGCCCTTTGACCACCTCATCCGACACAATATCAAGGTCTGCATTTGTATCAAAAATGAATTTCGTGTTTTCAGGTAATCAAGTTTCATATAAATTATAATGTTTATCACTCCATGAAAACAAGCTTTTATCAGTAAAATGTAAATAGCCAGAATTTTTTGATTTGTCATTGTATTTGCTCATCATTAAAATCAAAACACTTTAAAAGCCTAAAGGGTCACCACGCCCCAATATTTCCCGCACTCGTATGTTAAGCGTGTAAGTTTAATATCTTCAAAACCAATTAGAGTAACAATTTACTGATAAGCTCAAAAAATGGTGCAAACAAAATTGATGCTCATTCAAAACCCTTCATAATCAACTTACAATGGAAGCACTGAGATATCTGTTTGTCATAAAACAAACTCTTATGTCGAAAGAGTATCTACTAATGATATTTTAACAACATTCCTCGAACCGATTAGAATTTGACTATTTTGAGACTCCAGAGATTCTGCCGTGTAGCATTTCACTTTATAAATAGTCATCAAACAGACTTTTGAGTTCATATAAGTGTGAGACTGCGACATAACAACAATTGTAGTTTAAAACGGTATCACAATGAGGTCCATGTACTTGTGCTGCGTTTTATTAAGCGTAGGAATGTTGCTGATTGCTGTATCCAGCGCATATGACGGTGAGTTTTACACAAGTCTTAAGCCAAGGATGCACTATTAAGAAATAAAGAATGCTAATAATTTGTTCTTGATTTCATGCTATTGAACAGGACAAATAGAGCCCAAACTGATCAATATTGGAACAATTGAGGGGAAATCCTTTTTTGCAGATAATACAAAACGAGTAAGTAACAATTTTTGTTGATTCTCAAAAATTGTACACCCATGAAACTACAAAATAATAATAACAAATTGATTCTCTTGAATGAACTTGTTTAAGAATTGGACAGCCACCAAAGCTTATTGCGAATCATTTGGAATGGAATTGGCCTCCATAACCAGCCTCGGACAACGAGATTTCCTCTCAAGCAAATTCAATGAGTCGATTTTCTTTGACTGTAATTTTAAAATCCGATGAAGTGACAAATTAGCCGCATGTTATTTTGATAAATATGCATAAAAGACATACCAACCATAGTTAAAGCTTAAATATGCATTTTCTTTGAATAGATCATTGGACAGCCGGAAGGGATTCACATCAGGCCCGACAACTTAGCTGGCATTACGATGATTCAGAGGTTAGTGCGACTGTTGCAAATACGCTGGAGGCCCTGGAGACGTATGAAAGTTGCTTGCTCTTCTGTCCACAATGTCCCATCGACTTTTATATCCGCAGATGCGCCTTGGAATGGTACGCTCTTTGTGAGACTTAGGTCGTCAGTGTATTATTATATAGTGAATAAATGCAAGTTTAGTGTTCAAACAAAGTCAACAAATATTCTGAAATAGATTTTTTTACACATTTTTTAAATTTTCACTCAATTCCAAAGTTCCAAATCCAAACAGAGCTTTCTCAGTTGTATCATTGTTTACGTCGTTATCAAAAGTTTATTATGTAAATCTTCATCAAACATTCCATCGCGTAATTGCGTTGATGATAATGAATATTCCAAGGTTACCACTTCTCACTGTTCACAAACTCCATAAACGCATCCATTCCATTCAATTGTGTGACATTTAGCTGCCTGTCCACCTGCATTCAGTAATTGTTTGCTGCTGGTATCAACGGTGCTTCTCACAATTAGTTGTGACCGATAGGAATACTATACACAAATAAAATCCGTGTTTGCCCATTTCACTAAGGGTAAATATTCATGCAGAATTGTCACATCGCAAATGTGCAAATCCTAATCAGTCACTCGAAGAAATCAGCTATCGCTAATTATGAGAGCAAGCACTGCTTTGCGAATACGATGAATATTTTGATCTAATGGATTGTAAAAATTCCAACATTTCATATATGACGTATTATCACATCCATATTATTGCTATATTTATGTCAAAACTGCCATATTTTGTCATCTCACAAAGGCGAATTGAGTGACCACGCAGAGGTCTGTTTGTTGAAATTTTGTTTATGAGCTTGTTTGAAAAACTTGTAAAACGTGTTGTCGGTGTTTATTAATGATTTTCGGCAAACAGAAGAGTTTGTACAATCGGTTAAATCAATAACCCCTGCTAATTTCTAAACACGAAAAAGCGAAACCGATACCAGTATCGATAAAACCCCATGGTTCATGGTGTGTCGCAGTACTTATTTATGGATCGCATAATCAAAGGTTAGATTTCCAAAACAAGCAGCAACTCATTTTGCATTCGATTATTCATACTGTGCATAGTGCATTACGTATTTTATAAGTAAACTACAAATGACCAACGGTGTCAGCCAAAATATTTAATATTGGAGATACGCGGTTTATTGTTCGGATAGACCAGTTACAAGGGAACATAGTGTGGTGGTCTTGACTTAGACTCTTCCAAATTTTTATTCAGGGATAGATTTTTGCGAAGAGCAAAAAAATCAAAACTTTCGGCAATGACGGCTTTTCAAAAATACATATGTCATATATTTTTAGTCTGAATTATGCGTGGTAGTTACAAACAAAACTAGCATGGTAATGTGCACGTATATGTATTTTAGGCAATTTTTTTACTATTATATTTAGATACAAATTGAAAAAAGTTGTCAACATATTCGAAACTAACAATTTCTACAAATACAGCATTTATTGTATCACGAAGCCATATTATTATGTGTGTACGTATTTAAGGTCAGGTAGTATTACATGTAATCATTGTTTGGTAGTCGCTCGAGAAGTATAAAGTTTTTACACATAACGTAGCTTCAATGAGTTTAAATTGTTAGGTTAGCATGTTTCACTTTAAAATACTTTTGAACATTTTGTTTAATTGTCCTCTCGAATCCTTGTGTATATAATTTTGCAGCTATGTACAACATAATGTACAATTCAGATTACAAATATGCGGAAGATTTGTGAGCAGGCACAGGCAGGCAGGCAGGATTCCGGGATTGATTTCTTCGTGAAAACCTATGCCTAAAAATTTGGAAGATTCCAACAACAACATGTGTTCCCTTGTTTGCCATTTTGATGCCTTCATCACTAGACTACCTTTCAGTCGGCCGGTTAAACTGCATGAACTAAGATGTAGGTTTCAAAGTCCATAAAACAGGACTCATAATGTTGATTTCTTCAGGCATACTTAACACTGCTGTCCAAACACTCCGTATCCACAACCTTCTTTACACCACACTCCACACCTTCGAAGTAGTACCTGGAAATAATGAACAGGAG
The DNA here is from genome assembly GCA_027743745.1 of Alloscopus bannaensis. NCBI lineage: Eukaryota > Metazoa > Arthropoda > Collembola > Entomobryomorpha > Entomobryidae > Alloscopus > Alloscopus bannaensis. Next base: position 478 of record JAHZMW010001892.1, on the reverse strand, counting down.
TACACACTTGCAGTGCGCAAATTCTCATCCAAGGTCTATCTCGTTAAGATCCCAATTTCTATATTCTTCGTTGCCACCCTTTGGATCCAGACGGCCACCGCTTGGAAGACGACATCACTGGCGTTATTAGTGGAAAGCGTGTTTTACTGTCTCATTTTCACTTTTGATTGCATCATCGTTGTAGAACACTACCGACACCGGTACGAGTTGACAGCAGTTTTCAACGCGGGACTAGCCTTTGAGCAAAGACACAACGGTACTATTAAAACTAACTTTATTCAAAATTTCATTATAGTTTATGCATTTAATTTATTAAAAAAAATTATGCCGATTATCAGCTTCACGGTGGACACCACGTAGATCAGAGACCAGTCTCAAGTTGCCCCTAATTTTGTACAAGTTAGCGACACTGGTAGTGATCGGGCCAAGCCGGCCAGCTTGCAAGCTCTCAAGCCAAGCTCAAGCCAAGCCAAGCCAA
>JAHZMW010001891.1:0-12612 GCA_027743745.1 Alloscopus bannaensis | reverse complement strand
GACTTTTTTTCGTGACCTCGTTTGACCCCCTTACCGTTGAGGTCATAGGCTGGTTAACGAACTCGGCCGAGATAATCGCACGCTTGACCAAATGCCGTTTTCAAAATTCAAAAAAGTCAACGCGTTCAAAAGTTATCGATGATACGGCCGGACGGCTGGACGGCCGGACGGACAACCGATACAATCTTAATATATGGCTGGCCGCCATAAATAAATTCAACATGTTAAAAAACAAAGAATAATTTATTGATCAGTAGTCATTCCATATATTTCACAACAATGAATAATTTTCAAACATCATTCCGAACACTCTATAGTCCAAAGAGAGTTTTGCAAAGGATCAAAATCATTCATGAAAATGTACACATCAACATTGGGCGGAGCAATGTCTAAAATCAAATAGAATTTCAGCTCCGTATGGTAAAACTTCACGTTCGCCCCTAAAGCCACCTCAATTTTCCAATTGAACTCTGTCTCTGTCTCCCTCAACGAGACATACCTTCGATTAATTGTGTTATTCTTGTGGTCGATGTGCTCGTCAAAATATTGTTCAAAGTACAGCTTATTCACCAAATTAAAGGTTACCTTGTCTCCAATAATGAGTTCAGGCATCACAAACCTTGTGGCGGGCGACTGAGGTCCTGTCGTAAGGTTCCGATTCCTTCCGTCGGGAATTGAGTCGGTGGCAGTCAAATACTGGGAATTAGCAGCGCTTCTAATTTGACAACTAGAGTGCCAAACTAGACCCCTCACGTTTGCTGGAAGGGCTTGTTTCAGGCTCAAAAAAGCTGCTAAAGCCTCGTCCATTGGATCTGGACCACATTCCAAGTTTTCCATGGCTTCTTTAATTTTGTAGCCGACAATTAGATGCTGGTCAGTTTCTTGCTCGTCAATAGCGTTAAATAACGTCTGGAAGGCTCTGTGTTTATGAATGCTCCACCTGAGAGCTTCAATGAAACTGATAACTTTCAAAAAGTTGGAAGCCTGTCCGTTATAAGCTGTTTCTATAATTCTCGGCATCAGGTCTCGGAACACGTAGCCAATCATGTGTAACTCCTTAGGACTCCCGAAGTGCGCCACCTCTTCATGATAACCTAACCGGATTTCTTCTCCCCACAAAGTGATCCGAGTTTCGACATAAATTTCCACTCTAGCCTTCAACTCAGCGATTTCTGTACCAAAAGGTGGGGGATGAGAGGATGCCACTTCGTTGGCGAGGAGCTGGTCTAAAATCACGATGCCTCCGGAGAGTAAATCGTTGTTCTGCTCCAGAAGTGAGATCCACTTATGGTAAGCCACGAGACGAAGTTCGATCCCATTCTGGATTAAAGTGAAGGCCGTCATCCCTTCGCTGTATTGGGCGCCGTATAGTCCTTCCATTATTTCTGGGATTATTGAATTGTTGTTGATGTCATTATAAAGGACTTCGGCTGTACCAAGATCTTCCGGTTGAATCAGAGCGATCACCCGGAGTTTTCGTTCTTCGTCGTAGAGCTCTTTGAGGTCCTCGATTTCACGGAGACGAGCGTCCACGGATGATTTGAAGCAGGAAAAGTGGAACTCGATTTGGTCGAAGAGAAACCCCTTATTTTGTTGCAAAATGTTGGTTATGAGTTGACCCAGTAATTGAAGGGCCCCAGATAACTTGGCAGTGGTGACTGCAAATTCATGGATGTCAATTATGATGAGGTCTGGCAGTTGCTGAATTTTTCGGGGGATTTCTTCTACTAGAAGCTTGATTAAGTGGACCAAGGGAGCACAACTGTTGGAGGAAACATTTTCAAAGATGTTCTTTTGGATTTTTGAGGAATTTCTTAAAATTTGGCAATTGTCTGTAATCAAAGTTCGTAAAGGAAGTTGTCCCGCAGCTTCATGGGCATTGGATAAAACATCACGAATGACTTCCGCGTCCAGTCCGCTGAGTTCATGTTCGTAAAGGAAGTTGTCCCGCAGCTTCATGGGCATTGGATAAAACATCACGAATGACTTCCGCGTCCAGTCGGCTGAGTTCACAATTTGCAAGTTGATATCCTGCAAAAAAAATTGCATTACACATTTTGCAAATTTTTAAATGTGTTAATGTTTATATTATTTGATTTGGTAAGGTTGTCAACACACTTTGGAAACTTTGTGGTCCAAATTTTTTATATTCAAGATTGATGTCAGAGGTATATGAAAAGACAAGGCAATTGGCCAAGATAAAGTATGCCGTGATGTACGTCTCCATTGCTTCAATTTAGGGGTCTTCTGTATTTAATGTAAATAGAAGGAGAAGCTGATTCATAACGCTTTATATACGGGTTTTTCGTAAATCTAGTTTAAGTCGTCAATAAACAAATGCATTACTAATTCAAGGAGGTACATGCAAAAGGCTGACCTTGAGCTTTGATGTTTCTATTATTGGACTTTACAAAGAGGAATGCTGAGGATCAATTGGTTGCACATTGAAATGCGTCAAACCCAATTTGCAAGTGTACCACTTGAATACTTCACTTTGTGTTGAGCAAATCTAAGAATGGGGATTTCATGAAGCGTGGCTTTCATTCATTGAAAAAGTGACATTTGGTAACTCGATAAATTGGCCAATCAAATAAAAAAAATTGACAGACTGACATTAACCGGTGTAGCTCGTCAACTATTTTTAATGTAACGTTTTTATATATAGTACTGAATAATGCAACAATTGTAAGTCAAATAGATGTATTTCTCAAGTCATTACCTTTTGAGAAAATAAATTTTGCCTTTTGACCATAAAATTTTTTGAAAGCTGACCTCATTTCAATCCGGTAAAACTCGGTTGGCCTGACTGAGGCACTACAATGGTACACCTAATTATATTTGAAAAAAAATACAATAAACTTTCAATTGAATTGATAATGACGATCTATCAATCAATCAGTCAAAGCAGCATAATCCTCAAATCATTGGCAGCTCAGACCACCTGTATCGATAACTATTTGTGTTCAAACTTTGGCAACGGAGAAATTCTATTTAAGATTTCAAGTGTTTGCTCAAACCGGCTGGAGACCTTTAACCTACATTCACAACCCAAACTTTCATACTTCCGATGCATGAATCTTAATACATAAAAGACTGTATAAATTGAGAACAACTTTATTATAATTCTAATTTTTAGCACGACGTACGCAAAGTACTTGAACTTAGTCTGGACAATATAAGAAGGCTTGTAAGTGCCAAACTACTTCATTGAGCTTCGTTACTGCCCAAAGCCACTATATATTCAGTTCTTTGCAAAAGTCATCAAAATGCGTTCTTTTGGGGTTCTGCTTTTACTCACGCTTGCCCTCGTAGGCATTAATGGATTTCCAGAGAAAAAGTCTTTTACATTGGGAGAGAAATACAATGGTGAGTAACCAGCTACGATGAGAACGAGTGGATCATACTCTTCATAAATCTTTTGATTGAATTTACAGGCTTGACGTTTATCGGGTCCGCCAAAAAACAGAGGGGAACACAACAATCTGAGAGCGTGTACTTCACAAATGGTGCCATGGTAATTTGATATTTATATTAACATTTTAACGTATGTCGTACGACTTTTGGACATTTTGGTAAAAAGAGCACTATTTATAAGAAATTCGATTTTTAACGTTATACCCTTACGTTAGAATAATTTATAACTGGTTTAGGTGTATGCATGCACTACTTTCTCTGCTTTTGAAATTGTACAAAATTGCACTGGTCTCATCATGTATACACTTCAGGTGATATGCGTCCGAAGGTTGTGAAATGTTGCTTCTGGACAATTTGGTGTCCACAAAACAAATGTCCATTTTGTCTACTTCTTCCACATCTACCAAAATAAAGGTGTCCTTGGAAGTCACGCATCCTTGCTAACTAAACTATTTTAGTGCCACAAAAATACTCAACATAGTTACTAAAAATTTTAGGCGACTTTGAATGTCCTTTTACACGTTTCCAGTTGAACGTTGACGGTCCCAGAATTTACTTTTCAACTCGACTCCAAAAAATAACAACTCTACTAATTTGCGAACGAGAATTGTTTTCAAAAATCGCACATTACTGCAAGTAGCTGATAATGCCATTGTCCTGCCATGATCTTAACCAGTGGTGGGCCAAATGAGACATACAAAACTCAACATAAATACATGAAACTCGAAATGAGCTATTTGAGACAGTATTCATGCCCAGAATAAATAAATGTGTAAATCCTTGCACAAATTCGGTTGCGGCATATAGTAACATACATAACAATATATGTAGGTGTGAGAAAAATGTTTAAGGTATCTATGTAGTATTAGATTGACATACAGCATTTGGGAGTTTTTTATAAACACCTTTCAATAGATTACAGTGGCGTTATATCGTACTACATACAAGTATAAAAAAGTATTAACTGAAAAGCACTCCAAATTACAGACGGACCGAGCAGGCGCAAATCTTGCCTGTATCCAGCTCCTCGGCTATGACGCGAGTCTCCTCAGCTTGGAAACAGACCCTGAGCTGGAAGACGTTTATGACATGCTCGTTCAAAGCGACAGTGACATTGAGTCTTTCTGGACTGCCGGCAAGTACGAACGGGAACGGGGGCTTTGGTCTTGGGAAAAAGGGGACTCCGTCCAAAGTGACATCTGGGCAGACATGGAACCTTCCCGAGAATCGCCTACAAGTAAACTACTAATGAAAAAGGAAAATAGAACTTTGATAGCATACTCGAAAGAAGACAGTGAAGTTCACAACTCAATTTGCGAGCTGATTTGGGGCTCCTCTTCAGAGCCCATTCCTTGCTACAACACAAACGACCTCGTTATCGTCGTGGACTCTTCCGGGAGCATAGGGGCGGAAGGGTATAGACTGGCCATTGATTTTGCCAAGAAATTGGCAACTTCCTGGACAGCATGGAAGAACATACAGATTGGCTACATGATTTACGGATACGAGCCCCATGTGAGGCGCTCATTGAAGCCGGTAGGGGAGGACGAAATTGAAATTCTTAGAATCATCGGGGATTCTCCGTATTTGGCTGAAGGCACTCGTAGTGACCTCGCATTAGCTAAAGCTTTTGATGAAGTCTACGCCAGCAACCGGACGGACGAGCCGGTCCCACAAAATGTCGTTTTTCTCACAGATGGCCAAACGTCCCCGTCGAGTTACAAACCGGACACTAAAGCCAACGCGAAAAGGTTACATGATCATGTCGTGCGCACATTTGCCGTTGCCATCGGTACCGAGACGAACCTTGACTTTGATGAGTTAAATTATATTGCGAGCCATCCGTCGCATGTCTTTACGGTGAGAGAATTCGCGTCGTTGGAGTTGATTTTGAAACCTCTCTCCAACTTGGCGTGTGATCCAAATTCACCATAGTTATTGGTCCATGAAAATATGAAATCTAATCCATAACTAAAAATCTGTTATTAGCACTCAAAATTATTCAAGAAACATTTGTAGCTGCAAATGGATTAAACGTGATGATTTTTTTTGTCTAATCTAAACCTTGATTTTTGATCCATAAAAATTACCCGTAAAAAGTGTTTACTACATATACGTGTGACCTTACACACATTATTTTAAAATAATTGTAAAATTAACAGTAAAATGATGAATGTAAAATAAATTATTATTTTTCTCATTACCTACTCCACATTTAATAACTAAATATGCACCACTGTCCAAGTTAAATTCTTCATTTACGGCTACCATTTACGGTCTCTCCGCCTCCCCAGTGCGTTTTCTCTCGCAGCTTTTTTAATCGCGCCGATATTGCAGATGACGATAATGATTGCGATTACAACCAGCAGGCAGGTCACAAGCGAAAATAGTTGCCATCCAGTGAGTCCGCAAACGAGTTTTCTTCTATTGTCTCGTCCATTTTCGGGATCAGGTACCAGAGATTTGGCTTCTTCGTTTTCCTCTTCGCCGTTATCGAAACCGTTAAGGATTTCAAGAACTTTTCGCTGGCCGGTGGAATGCAAAGCTTCCTTCAAAACAGAAAAGGATCCAGGACGATCCTGAATGAGACTATAAAATTTCCTCACTTTTTCCTGCTCTGAATCCATACAAGCCTATAACAAAGAATTAATAATTTACCCGTTTAAATTTAATTTTAAACCTGAAATCCCTTTTGCAAATTTTCTGCTTACCAAATTATCAATTGTTCCTTGACTGAAAACATTGCGCTTCAGAAATTCAGAGAGTAGCTGTGGTGTCACTTTCGTAACCCCACAAAGAGATTCTAGGTGGTCGTTAATAAACTCTAGTTGTGCTTTATTCATTTTATATTATTCAGTGTAAAATTTCACTGAGCTAAAATATTCACTCGTAGAAACATCCCAACAAACGTGGACAGTTTTACACTTGCTGATCAGAGTTTTTGGTTATCTTTACTCTGGATTTTTCTTATCAATTGAATGCTCGACTTATTACATCCTTTAACTTGTTACCATATAGTGTTATACCTTATAATGGTTGCAAACATTTCGTTCATTTTGTGATAAAATATGTAGGTAAGTATGATAAAAATTTATAATGAAATTTCTTCTCCACGTTTATATGCCTGAAAACTACAAATCCCATTTTCACTTTGTTAAAGCATGGAAAATGAATAATATTCCAAAAAATACATACAACACTTTGCAACCGATAATAACTCTGCTTTTAATGAAAAACATCAGTTATGAATTGTTACATGTAAATCTCAAAACTATTTTTAATGTGATCTTCATGCTTATCTTCCTGCATTTCCGTGAATTCCATTCAATTACAACATCTGAGAATTTTGCATCCACATAATATCGTACAACCAAATACATTCAATTTAATATTATCTAACTATATAGTTATAATCCACAATTGCTTAACTTGTCTGTACAATTATGTGAGCATTTTCAAAAGCTCAGTCATCAAAATCCTTCGGGTAATGTTTTCCTGCCGGACGCAGCTCAATATCTACCGCGAATTTGATCTCTACTCGAGACCCTTCAAAAACATAGTATTCAGCAACCTCCCGCTTTGCGTTTGTGTCGAGAGTCCTAACCGGCCCCGTCGGAATCAGGGCGCCATCAATTTTTTCTGTTGCATGCCAATCAGGTCCTATTCGACCTTCTGCGCGAACACTGTCAAATCCGTAAGACGGGCTACCTCTAACTGACCAGTGTTTGTAGTCGTCAGGAGAGAGCTCCGTTTTTCCAACAGATACCTGAAATCAAAATAAATAAATTTTATATATAAAATACGCGGTCATTTTATAACGTAGTTGGACCATTTTTTTCGTACTTCGCAAAGCAACAAAATCGAGCGGAACTCCTTTTCCTTCGGAATGTTTCTTGGAATAATGGAAAACGCTCTTGAGCAGCAATCGTAAAAGGCCATGCACCCATTTTGGCGTCTGTTCAGAGACTGCACTCCTTTAGGAGTGGTTTTCGACCACAGAAGAAGCTTAATTTCTTCCACTTTTTCGGGTTCGGCAACCGCTGCCATTTCCGTCTCAGGTTCCTCCGGCGACTCCGCTCGATGACCGTTATCGCCCGCCAAAAATCCCAATGAAACAGGAGCTTCTGGCAGCTGACCGATTTGCTTTCTTTGGGGTTTTTGGCCGGACACGTCAGGCCATTCATAAGTATTATGGACTTTTGGGGAGACGTACTCGCCATCAGCTCGAAGTCCACTGAAGACGTAGTCCTTAATCAGTTTTGCTTGAGTTGACGACGAGTCCATTTTCTGCATCGTTTTCAATCCCGACACGTCGCCAATCCTGAAAACAAAATTCACACCGGGAAAATTTTGAGTGGATGAATCGCCCTCTGAGCTTTGCAATTGTTTCTTTTCTTTTTTGGTAGCGGCCGGCGGGTTTTTAGGTCTGCTTTTTCCTGTTCAAGCAACAATTTTTTAAGCTTACAGTTTAATTTTAAAATTCAAAAGGCGTTATTTTTTTGATATGCCAACGTACCCTTTACCGCAAAACAATCGTCGCTGTCACTGTCTTGGCTTATGTCCAGTTTTTGAACCGCTTTGGCCAGTCCCTTTCCTTTTGCTGCGGGACGTGATTTTGGATAAGAGGGCGGAGGAGCCTTTACGGGTTTACCTTTGACATTTTTCGGTTTGGTGTATACTTCCTCTTCGGATTCACTTGAGGTATTGGAGTTTTCCTCAGATTCCTCGGATGATTCTGTGCTTTCCTCCGAGGATTCTGATTCAGGCTCTGGAGTCTTTACAACTTTCTTCGGCTGCTTTCTGTCATTTGGAGATCGATGTTTGTGTTTCTGCTGACGTCCTGGTTGCTGTTTCACTTGAGATGATTGTTGTTGAGCAACCTGCAAAACGTTTTGGATAATTCTCAAAGCGGAACTTCTCACAAAAATAAATTTAAAAAAACCAACCATATTATTTCCCAAAATAAATGGGGGGTTGTGCCCACCACGACCACCTTGCAGTGGGTGACCTCCAGAAAAGGCGTTAGGAAACTGGAAGTGACCACGTTGTTGTTGAAAATCGTGAATAACTTGGGGACTGAAGATTGGTCTGCCACCGACCGGCATGTGTGGCAAGGGCTGGCCCTCCATTTCGTTGAGATTCTTATAGAGTCTGAGCGTTGATGGTTTTTGGTTCCTCTGTTTTCACTGGTCAAAAAGCGAATGATGTGTGGAAGTTGGTGAACCTTTTATATTGTCCACAATTTAGAAAAAAGAAGGCTTGGGTAGCTTGCAAAAAAAAATCTTTTCCGGGTTCGAAAAAGTTTGCACTTCACATATTGACAGTAATTCGAGGTTTGTAAGATTGGCAAACCCTGAAAGTGTGAATGTCTGTAAAAGTACTAACATTTGAACAACCTTCAAAGCCGGAAATTGATTACAAAACAAACGAAGAGTTCACCGTGAAACGGAAGCCAATATTTATGATCTTGAGTGCAAATAAATGTAGGTACACAACCGTAAATCCAGGCTAGTTTAATGTAATTTATGTTCACTCTCACTTGCCAGTGTCTCGGAAGCAGTCATGTCAATATTTGTAAATATTTACAAAAAATGAATTCGGATTCCCTTTCAAAAGGGTTGATGACCTGCTTTAATGGTGATGTTGGATACAACAAAATTGAAATTGGTATCTTCACAAAAAAATTTGCCATACTGTCCGTAACTTATTACCACCATTTTTTACACTTAGGCTACAAATGTGTAAAGTTGAAAAATGGCAACGTTTACATTTTATTTGAGTTAACTTTATGACCATATTCTGCTTGAGAGTCTCCACTTAGGAAATCTATTTGAACCGTGCTTGCCAATAATTGTTTTTCGTAGTAAATAATTAAAGAAATAAAGTCGGTGTAGTTTTTAATAGTGAATTTATTTGAATGAATTTCTAAGGTGAGCGAACCTCACTTTGACGTTGCAATACTATGAAAGATTCCCTTCTTCCGGGTTGAGCACACAAAGCCAAATGCCTAAAATGTTTTACAACTTTGCAGTTGCATTTTTATGAACAAACCAGCAAATGAAAGGTGTTATAAATATGATATACACGCCAATGCACTGCATTTTTTATGATAACTTTATGTAAGCATGGCTTTCAATTACATCGGTTTCACATAAAGTTGCTGTGGAACTTCATTGGGATTACCCACTTCAAACAATAGTGTTTTTGGGCTGACATCAACTAAATAGCTTGTCGAATCGGATATCTGAAGGAGAATGGTTTGCGACTGGTTGAAAACTGCAATATATAGACAGAGAAAACTACACTTGAAATTGTTCTTCCTGTTTGGTGAAGATTGCTTTGAAGTCAATAACTGGTAACCAAATTTTTCAACCATCATCACTTGATAGTAAGAGAATGAAATTAGTACACTTTGAACAACATCAATTTTCAACTTTTCTCCTCTTATGATATTGAGATGATGAATAGAAGTAAGGCTATTATAATCAATGAATAATTATGACGAATAATAATACTTTTAGCAACAAGTGTTTAGGTTTGGAGCATTTATTTTGTTTTATAAATTCTTAACTCTGATAAAAGTGCCACTGTCTTTCTTCTTTCTTTTTCTTAGCGAGTTGTTCACAAATTTGAACAGGCTCTCCCAGTTTTCCTTTTCGTCATAATATTTGAGCAGAAATTTGTACAACATGCTCACATCTGCCTCACTTCTTAGTAATTTCTTGACAATGGATTCAATGCTTTGCGATTGTTCAACATTGCCAATGGTGTGGTACTGCAATCCAGGCCTTCCGGCTTGGGAGGCGGCCATCCATTGGATGAAAAATTTTAGTTCAGGACTCCCGTTGAAGACTCCACAACCCCAGTTGCCAGTGGCAACTGGAATGGACTCAGAATCATCGGGTGTGTTGGAAAATGCTACAAAACTTTTGTGTAATTCTCTGTCAATGTTTTCTCGCTCGAATTGGGCGTCAAAGTCGTCCCTTAATTTAAAAGGCAAATTTTAATAAATGTTGAAAGTCGTATAATTTTTAATTGATGTGACTAAAACTCACTTTCCAAAGTATAAAGCGTCCATTGCAACCACTTGCGTTTTTCTTCGTCCGAAATCATCTACATCCACTTTGGAGTTTTGGTGACTACCTCCAAATTTGAAAGTGGAGCCGTAGCCGTTGTAATTGCTAAACTGTTCTGAGCCCGTGATTAAGAGAACCTCGTCGTCGTCTAAAGGTTCGGTGAATAAACGACTGAGAATCAACTCGGGGCAAATTGAGAATCGGATTTCTTCCATAACTGCGCCAGTCCCTAGTACGCTTCCTCCTGCAAAGAAATACTCCAATGAAAAGAATTGCGTATAAATTATAAAATTATGTATGTCTAATTAATAAATATTTACCAACAACTTTGTTTGCAAAGTCGACTTGGAGGCAATTTCGAACCTCCTCAATTCCTGTCAGAGGTTCTACCGTAACAGAAATCAGTTTGGATTTGGAGGACCTCCACTTTTGTGTCGTCGAAATGCAACGTCGTTCGTACGATATAAGTGTGTTATTTTGATCTTCAAAGTTTAGATCCACTCTTTCCGTCATTGTTGCAAAGTAGTTCAGAATGCATTTTACTTTCTCCATTTTGAGCTCCGATTTTTTAACTTGCTCTTCTTCCTCAAAAAGTCTAAAAAAATTATTATACACAATTTGAATTAAATTAACAGTTTTATAAAGCAAAATTACTCTAAATTGTTTTTTAAATAAACAACCTGAAAAAGTTGAAGTCTGGCATGTCCTCATCCTCTTTCGGCAAAGTACACAAGAATCCATTAGCCAACAAGCTGCAGGCTAATTGCTTCGAAACAAAAATCGCCTTCGACTCTCCACGACCTAGAATTGGTATGTCTCTAGAAAGAAGACGTGGAAGAGCTAATGCGAAATCTATAATTTGTGGAACAACTGTCCTCAATATTTCTTGCAAAGAGTCGCGTTCCAAAATGCCAAAGTCAGGAGGACCCCAGGAGTCCACCTCTCTGTAGCTGTGGACCGTCGAAGAAAGCAATTCGCCCAAGTTTCTATCAACCGACTGACTAGATATTATGAAGTGTTTTAGCTCCAGCAAAGTTTTGCTGATGAGGTTCCAGCGGTCAAGGTTAGGCAAACGGACGACATTATACTTATTAAAATTATGCATAATGTTATCGTTCTCTTTGGATTGGGTGTTGCTAATATTAAAAATTGCGACGTGAGTGTCAGGGCATTCCGTAATTTTTGAGTGGAGCTCCTTTGTAATAGTACAAAATATGGGGAAGGTGTTTTTCTCAAAGTTCGGATCAAAATTGACGTCATCGCAAATTTTTGTATTATCATCAAAATCAAAGTGATCGTCAGGTCCTAAAACTGAGAAAAATACAATATACATTTTTTGATCAAGTTCTAATTATGACAAATTTTTGTATTATTTAGAATTGTTACCTTTAGATACTGGAAGTACTTCAGATTTATTTGGAATCACAATTACATCCAAACATTCGAGATTTGGTGACAATTCTGGACAAACATCTGGAAGTTTTTGGATAACCAACGGTTTTTCTGCAATCACTGGATTTGTACGAATTTTGACAAGAAGTGCCTTCCATGCGCTTTTTACAACTTGGAAAAACTTTCTCCGAGCACGTCCATAATGTTGAAGGGCAAACTCAAGCAGTGGCGAGCACTTTGTTATGAATTGTTTAAAGATGAAAGTCATCACCTACAAAATGCAATCATCAATCCGTTTACAATGGAATTAAAACTTCCTAACTTACATAAAATGTTTTTGACCATTTCAAAATGACATTTGTTACTTACATTCCACCAAACATTGAAAATATAGAGCGTTACTTGAACAACACCACAAATTGCTGTTTTGACAAAGAAATACAGAAGCTTGAAACTCATGCTCAACGCTCCCAGACAGATGTTTGCTAGCCATTCAACCGCTTGGCAGCAGCACATTGTAAGGATCTGCTTAAAAAAAATTTGGAATGCTTTACTTTAGTAAAAATAAGTTGTTTTGTTTATTGTTCAATTTACCGCGTGTATCAATCCACTGGGATATTTTTCAAATGTAGGATTGTAGTTGTCAATTGGGAAGAATGTCGTTGCATTGACGAAGAAAGACGTCTCATTGCCATTCACGGATTTTAGTGTGTCTAAAATCACAAAAAAT
>JAHZMW010001890.1:0-30963 GCA_027743745.1 Alloscopus bannaensis | reverse complement strand
TAACAACCCTTTGGCTACAACGTTACTCTATGGAGAGGTCTCCTTTCCCTTCGTCGTCTTCTCTAGATTTTATACAACGTATTCTTTTGTTACTCTAAGGTTTTTCTGCGTAGCACAGCGTAGCATCTTGAAACGGATTTTGAAGTTTTTAAAAACAAAAGTCCATCGCTAAAAAATACTCCCACGACACCTCGGAATGGTCACATTGGTAACCGTCTCATCAATGCATTCTCACTAAAAAACTAGGATATGCGCCTGTGTTTGAGCCGTTGTAGGGAAAAGTGAAAGCACCGACCTAGTAATTAAAAAGCGTTTGAGTCCAGTCTAGCCAAGCAAGTGGAAATAAAGTGATTTTTACTGAAATTTCATGGTGGGAAGTGTTTAGGCGAACAGAACCCATGGAAAAGTTTTTTCTCGCAATATGCCTAAAAGTGCCAGCCAAGTGCCAACGAGTCATTTATGGTAAACCCAAACGGCAGAGTATATTCAACAGCTAGCGAAAACTAATCTTCTTTATTGATAAGCATTGCCAGCTAAAAAACTAAAGAATGCATAATTTGTGACTTTCACGTGAAACAAACGGCAAACAGTTAACAATAATTACTTGGCAATACAAAGTATATATACGGAAAAGTTGAATAAACTGAATAAATATCGTTGCTTGAAGTGTGAAGAGTATTTAACCGTTGTACTTATGAATTGACGTAAACGTTATTTGACTTTGTACTTCCTTCTCTGCTCAGCTCAGTAATCCGCAGATATCCAGGAAGAGGAGCATTGGAGTAAGCAATGCTCATTGACTTGGTGGTCTGCAAAGATACAAGATGTACTTGTGTTTATATGTTCTGCTGCATGTAAATACATATATGCAGGCTACTTTAACGTTTTTTCTTTGCAAAACGTCATATTACCTCCAGTTCTGCGTCCAGAGTTTCTAAAAGGCTCTGAAAGTACTGAGCAATAAAAGAAAAACTGGGCCTTGATTCCGGATTTTCTTGCCAGCAGTTCACCATGATGTGGTATCTGCAAACAGGAATTCAGTCTATAAACTTGTACTGCACTTAATCATAATCAAAAATCATACTTGACATAAATTGGCGTTACATTCCAGTTGTGCAATATGATGGCTGGATAAGCCGAAGTCCATTGCACAGTTCCTGAACAAATGAAACATCCCAATTTAGGCCTGGATACGGCATATCACCTACTGTGAAAATTTCCCACAGCAAAATCCCTATAATTCAAGAAATATTTCATTGCTAATTTGTCGTGGTCTCAATGAACATATAACGAATGTACAGTAAAATAACGTGTGCTGTCCCACCAAAAGCCCAGACATCGGACTGGGTGGAAAATCGGAGTTGTTGCAATGACTCTATCGCCATCCACCTCCACGGCAGTGGTTCCTGCTGTTTCTTCACGTACTGGGTGTAGTCAAAGAGTTGGCGAGACAAACCAAAATCAGTAATTTTAGCATTTCCGTTCGCATCGATCAGTACATTTCTGGCAGCCAGGTCTGCATGAACAACCTGCACAAGTGAAAATCACGTACAAATTAACATATATAGTACATTTATTGGCTTTTGTATTTCTCGTATTCAACATATCCACACAAATATTTCGGCTACAATAAGAATTGTACGATGAAATAGTAGCAGATTGTACCTTTTTTGTTGCGAGATACTCCATTCCATGAGCAATTTGATAGGACCATCTCAACAGGTCGATGGTAGTAATTATAATTCTATCCTGGGAACTCGAACTGTCGGAGAAATTTTCATAGCTGCAAACGGAAAATGTATAACGTTGTCATTGATGGAGACCGTGAAACGGCTCCTACTTTTCCAATGTAGAAGGACCAAATTCATACTTGACACATGTATTTATAGTAAACCTACTTGGTTGATCCAGGTGTAATTTCAGAATCCACAACTTGGTCAACAAAGAATCCCTTGTGCTTTCTCAAATGACTTTCCAGACTACCGTTGGCACAAAACTCGACCACAATGTATAATGTTTCTGATTAGTAACAGAAGAATACTTTAGTTACGTTCAGGGGTAACTTGTGACACTATATTAATCAAATACGTTGAACATACTTTCTTTGATTTTTTCCGTCGAGGCTCCAATAAGTGACACGATATTCGGATGCTTTCCAATGTAAATCATTATTTTCAACTCACTTAGAAACCCCTTAAAGCGATTCACTTCACAGTCAGAGTTCACGGTTTTGACTGCTACCACATTGGAAATTCCTTCCACCCTTCCTTTCAACACGGTGCCAAATGCACCCTTTCCCAAACAGTTTTCAGTGTCTGCACGTCAAATTAATTACTTGATTGTTGGAATCAATTGCGAAGGTTCAGGCATAATCTGAATTAATTTGTAAAATGTTGACTTATTTTTATGTACCGATTAGAAGCTTTTCTCGAGGAATTTCAAAGGTTTTGTCGTAGGGCAAGGCGTCAACCATTTCATGGGCATCTTTTTCTTCTGCATTTTTTAACGCGTCAGGATTTCCTTCGAGAAATTCTATGACTTCCTTCTCAGTCAGGTTCCGAATGGCATCCTACAAATTATGATTAGATTACTTTGTTTGCGTTGTCTACTTTGTCTTCATTTGACTTGTAAACTGTATTGGCTATTATAGGTATTGTTTGCAAAAATATGCACATTCGGACCTTCGCTTTCTTCAAGCGCCACATGACATACACGACGACACCAATTAAGATTAGGATAATCACCGTCGCACTGGACACTATCGCAGCTACGGGAGCTTCCTTTGCTGTATTTGCATCAGATTAAATTCGCAAATACTTGTATACATTGTACACACATTGTTTTCACGCTATGTTATAAGTTTATGACAGTGTCAAAAGTACCTGCCACATTGATCCTTTTGAAATAGCGAAGTGAAGCTGTAGCATTCCAGCTGGGGGCAAGACAAAGGATGTCGTAATCGTTTGGGTAAATTAGTCTGATATTGCTTTCACGCACTGTGTACAATTTGTAGTCCAAATCAGACGCATAAACGCCATACAGATCCTTAACTCGATCTATAAACGGTGGACATTATGCGTTACTTTGACTCATATATTAAGTAAAGCATTTCAATAATTTAACGGCAAAGACGTGCCCGTAAACTCATTAGGGCTTGCCTTTGTGTAGGAGAATTTCCGAACCATCTTTCCCTCGAATGACCCATTGCAGTTTTCCGTCCGAAATAAATTTGGAGGTCCTGCATCCAAATGGGTATGAGTTATGAGGATACATTGTTTGGTTATAGACAAAAATGTCCATCAGAGCAGACACAGGTGCTTCTTCCCAGTTCAAATCTATTAAAGCCATTGTACAAAATCTTTGACTTTTCTACGTAAATATGATGAGCAGAGTGTGTTCTTGTGTTTTCCATTTGGGATAAAACTTTTGACTTACAAATTTTATTATCAAATCCGCGGAAATAATTCGCCTGATAAGAGTGGCTTCCAGCAGAACACCGAATCATTCCTTGAGATCGTGTAGAATCATTCATTGGCAAAGAGAGACAGAGAGTGCTAACCGTCTTTTGTGATTCAATATTTTTGCAAGGCCGTGCCTTTGCAATATGTGGACAATTTTTGCCCTTTTCCTGTGAGAAACACATACGAAAATAAATTGAGACACTGCAGCAGCATAACAATCACATTTACAGTAAATATATTCATAACAAAACCCATTACAGAGGGTGATTATCAAGGGTAACATTTTGGGGAAATCTGAGAAACATAAATTGTCAACGTCCTCTCACCTTATCGAAGCAAAACTCATTTAGCTTGCATTCTGTAACGCCCTGGCAGAACACGAACTGCAGTTCCATTTGTTCGACTGAATACTGTTCAGACTGACAAACAACCTGACTTTCACCAGCCTTTGTTAGCTGAAGAGTGGGATTCTCTCTAATATCTGTGGAAGTTTGTTATAATTGTAAAAATTAAAATTACCCGGATGCCTTAATTATCGTGTTTTAAACGCTTTTGTAAGGCATTTTTGCCTGCAGGGTACATGTACAATACATAATTTTTGCGTCTTACTTAAAGTCTTGATGCGCCACGTTTTGAGAACCGCATTGTCATTCGAGCCCAGTGCATCACGTTTAACGCACTTTATTTCTCCGGAATCTCCAATTTTCACACTGGTTTCCATGTATCCTGACGCAGACTTGAAGACGGAAGTGTAGGACAGTGAAATGGGGACAGGTTTGATTGGTTTGCTTCTAAAATGTCCCTCAAGAATTACTTGAGCATCACTGGAATAGCAGGCTATATTTAGCTCGGAATCGGCAAAAAGTATGACTTCCTCCTCGTGTGGTTGGAAGAGGACATCTAAAGTTCAAGCACAGTTGTTAACGTACAAAAATAATATAGGTACATATGTCGCTTGTCGTTCAACATATTAGCAGCCAGCAGATTAACATTGGAAGAAAAAAAAATAGACCGCAAAGTGTCTGCTGTTATTTTTATAAAATATTAACTTTTGTACCTGGTTTTGATTTAACCTCAAATAGGACACTGCTATTTCTGTCATTGCTTCCGTCACCCGAACTTTCTCCAGTGCAAATGTACTTTCCAGTTGGTTGATTTTGAGTCATCGTGGGATTCGTCTTCAAAATGAATCCTTTCGTTTTATCAAACGGAGCATCCAATGCCTCCGCATTTGAAGCTGGTTCAAAACGTTTCAAAATAAGCGAACGCTCAGGATTTGAAGGTAGACAAGGAATTACCACATCCGCATCCAAGTAGTCCACAGGAAACGCTTTTAGGAGAGACATGTCTGCTCCCCCAATATTTTGAGGCATCAGATTTGCCGAGAATAGGTCTTTCCCTGAGATATGAAATGTAATTTTCAATATATCACAAATTAAGATGTGAATGCAAATGTTTAACCGTATATATGTAGGTTGCTTTGCACACCTGGTCTAAAAAGAAAAAACGACATTTTCAGATCTGGTCGTCCATAAATGCTAACAATGACCTCCCTCGGCGAGGCGATGTGTGACAACGAGAAACTAATTGAGAAGACAAAGGTAGCTTCATTGAACACCTGCGCTGCATTTCTGACGAAGCTGGTGTTCACGTAGTCCGCCAACTATATGAACAATGTTTCGCACAAAGTTACAAATTGCAATTAATCCTAAAATTAAATGATTCGTATGTAAACATGCACTCCTCTGTTATGCACGATAGATTACACAAAGCACAAACAGAGTGCAATTGTTTCACATTGTCAAATGAGCACAACTAATTTGCTGCTAATTAACAATGTACTGATATTTGCCGTCTTTCTTACCTGGAAGCCATCAAAAACCATATCAATGGGCTTGGACGAAGTACAATTGATTTCACCCTTGTCTTCCTTCTCGTCCAATTGCGGAATGGAAATGATTTTGCTACCCATGCACTGTGCCACCTTCACATTGACAACTCGACATTCAATGGGCACCGCGTCCGGAGATTCGAAACAAGCAGCTAACCCATCCTCCACGCTTGTTGAATTAATTGTTCTAGTATCGGATGTATTTATTAATAGAAAGACGAGTATAAAAACATTGGCACACTTAAAACCAGCGGACGACGACGCTTGGAAGAACGGTCGCTTTATACTCTGGTATTGCATCTCGTGAATATTACAATTGTGAGTACGGAGTGCGCTCAAGTAACGAGAGAACTAACTGCTTTTTTGACAGCAAACATTGTTTAAATACTTGCTTGCTGCAGTTATAGAAAATGTAATTAGGCTGCACATTACATTTCTAATTTTATGTACATAGTTTGTTAGTGAGTGGTTTCACTCAATTTCAGCTTGCGTCTTGCGTCACATATTGACTTCCAATGTTGAGATATATTGGGTTTGTTCTGTCAACCAAAGTTAGCTACCTGGCCACATTTTAAGCACATATAGATTTGTTGTGCGCAACAGATAATTTTTCTGGAGGATTTCATTGAATTCATCAATATTTCCAAAGTGTTTGTGAAGCGTTTCAAAGTTCACCGTTATTGCGGTTTCGTTCATTTTGCGTCGCGGTTTCTTACAGTATTTCCCGTGTTTGTGTTTTTCTAAAACATTTTGAGCAAATGCTTTTAAACTGTTTCACTTTAGTACACTGACTCCACAAAGTCATTGTTTCAACTGCATGCAAAGCATTTCAGTGCAGGAAAACCACAAAATCAGCGGAAGGGACATTTTCACTGTATTTCAAACTTTATGAAAACCTCGAGCATAATATTTCCACTTGAGCACTTTTGCAGCTCTGAGCTCCGTATTTTTCCAGTTGAAAATTCCATGAATTTCTCAAATTCTCACACTTACTAAAGATGATTCAGAGACGAGAATCAAAACATGAATGACTCGTTCCTGTTGACGTTTGTTAGGAGCTGCTTGTTGTTGTAAAGACGCAGTCGTGCACTCGTCCGCGGGTACAAGCATTACGGCTTCGGTTTAGTTACTAATCTTTAGTGTGTGGAAACCCCGCATTGGTGCCTACAAATACAATTGACATCCTGTTTCTCTGACGGTGGATAATGGAGCAAGTTTCTTGTCTTAGTTAAGATAGCAATGNATTGACATCCTGTTTCTCTGACGGTGGATAATGGAGCAAGTTTCTTGTCTTAGTTAAGATAGCAATGAGATTTTTGTGTATGCATACTGCATGGAACAATATAAAGCAAAAAGAATGCTCAAATCTCGACTTGAAAATTTGCACGGTGTGTTCACTCATGTTAAGTCATATTTCACGGTAAGAAGTTTAAGAGCACACGCACATGCACCTGTGCAGGGTGTTAATCCAGAATCCGTGTTGACAATGGTTGTGGGAATCTCCAGACATTACGTCAAATATAGTCACGCTCAATAACATTCTTGAGTCACTATAATTATACTACTTTTGCAGAAAAATACCCCTTTCTCTTAAAACCAAATAGGTAGCATGGTATGTTGTATGTATGTGTTTACCAGCAATGTTCATCTTCTGGGTGAAAAGCTTCGTTAAACGTGCACCGATTAAAAAGAGAAATTCTCAGAAATTACACCGGATAAATTAAGCACTATAAATTAGAACACAAAAGAAATACGCATTTGCACTTACAATGCATAATACATTGACTCGCTACACAATGAACTCTAGAAATGTTTTAAAGAGTTTGAATTCAATGCTAGCTGATTTGAGATCAGCTCTTGGCTCTATGAGCGTTATAATACGCGTTTACATTTGCTATCCATTTCAACTGGATACCATTAATCAGCGCAAGTATAAGCTGAGTTTTTAAGTAAATATAATTACAAAGCGTGGAGTGTGTATGTATATAGTAGCATCCTGCAGATTTGCTCGCATTATATGTGTAAATATTTTACTACTAAAGCGCATACGGCACACAGATATTTATGTATTTATTAGTGTTATTCTTTGTCTACTACAAATACACTCGTATATAATATTCCTCACTTCGGTTTACAAAGACAAAAGTGGGTTTCGTGTTTCGTCTATGATTTTTTACTATTCAACTCACTCAAAAACAAGTAAATGCTCATGCTCATAAATTCAATAATGCGCATAACAAACATAACTTTTACATAACAAAGCGACACGTACCTATATCTCCTCTTGTTGTTGAAGTGGCAGACAACAACACAACTCAAGCTGACGGAATAAAATACAATTGGCAATTGACAACTCACATTTACGGTTTTACATACCTGTGCAAATGCAATTAGTGTAGCCTGTTGAAAACGTTGGACCGCGTGTAGTAACACGGATCTCCTGGTGTAGCACGGATCGCTATTTACGTAAAAACATGAGTACTTCTAAAACGTAAAATTATTAATGACTCGTTGAGTTACCAGTCATCACTGTATGCAGGTGATGAATCCAAACACCAAATAGAACAGAGATTATTATACTTGGAGTATGAGTGATGATCACTATACACAAAAACGTTTGTGTACTCAACAAATCCACTATAAGTATACTCAAAAATCTATTTTAACTGTAAATACACGCGAGAATGATCGTGTAGGAAGTGTTTTAGGGAGGTCTCCTTTATTAAACTTTCGTGCTAATGCTATTTAACTACTAATTTTGGCTTCAAGTCACTTATAAGCGAGCAAAAAAACTCGAAATAGGGTGATATATAAGTTGTCAAACCCTACGTTTTCCTTGGACAACTTGTATATTCTGTATTACGCTAGGAATACAATTTCAAATAATGATGAGTCATGGTCATCAGTGAAGTGAGAGAGGCGGTATTAGTATCTTTCCAAACTTGTCTATCTGGTAAAGTTCAAACTTTAAATCACAATGCGAACATGTGCCAAGCAGAGTTAATCCTTGCGGTTGCTCCAATTTTTAAACCCATTACTAGTTCTGCAAGCTGTTAGTAAGTATATACCGAGAGAGTTACTTATCAGTTAGAAGCCTTGGTCGAACGTGGTGATAATTTAGAAATCACATGAAACCTCTCACTTCGCATCAACACTTTGTACACAGAGTAAGTATAGTTCGACTATGCGTACATACATTGTTATTTTTGTAAAAATCCTTTCTGCATTCTGCATGCAACAACAAGGAGTATTTAAAAATGATATTATGCGTTTCGTTGATGATGACTTCCGAGACCTCGGATTTAGTATATAATGATATAATGTCAAATTTATGTTATTTTGCTGCCCAATAACAGATACCCGTATAAAATGCATAGTAGAACTGCTTCTGCTCTGATTATGTTTGTATTGTGTCAAAGTTGCTACTCCAACTTCAACATTTTAACCAAATGTAAGCGTTGTCCTCAACTTATTTCGTCTATTGGCTTTGCAACGGTTTTTCCTAAAGAATCTCTTTATGCCCAACCAGTAAAACCGCCAAGACGAGGTGAAATGTTTACTATTGACATTGCATTGACAAATCGATCAAGAGTTTATAGTAGTTTATTATTTATACAGGTCGATTCTTACTGTTTTGAAGTGTTTTGTTGCAACCTAACATTTTCTATTCATAACCGTCAATAATTTCGAAACTGGCAGTCGGGTTGAATTGTTCCTGTTACCTGTCGTGAGTGACAGTGTGCAGTGCCAACACATATAAACCAGGTGCTAAGCATTTGATGGCGGACTGACTTTGTACTGAAAGTTTTGTACAATTCGTAATTTCCGAAGTCCTGCTTAGCTCCGAACTGACAAGTGAACTGCTTATCATCTAAAGTACAAGATGGTACTGCTGAAAATCCTGAGGAAGCTGAAGCAAAAAGAGAAGGAAGTCCGCATTCTCATGCTGTCAGTTCAAGAGATTTATTTTGCTCAATTTTTAACGGTTTGTAATGTATGCTAATCTAACATTCTGTGTGTTATTTTCATCCTTGCATTTTAGGGGGCTCGACAATGCTGGGAAAACGACTATCTGGAAAAAGTTTAATGGAGAGGACATCAACACGATATCACCTACGTTAGGTTTCAACATTAAATCACTCGAGCATAATGGGTATGTAATATCAGTGAAAGTTTCTTCCTGTTCCGAATGATAAATTATGAATGATTAGGTTTGCAATTAACTTTCTACGCTATTTCTAGATTTCAACTGAATATTTGGGATGTGGGAGGACAGAAAAGCCTTCGATCATACTGGCGGAACTACTTCGAGAGCACTGATGGGCTCGTGTGGGTAGTGGATAGTGCTGACAAAATGAGACTAGAGGATTGCAAAGCAGAGCTTCATAAACTTCTTCAAGAAGAGGTTAGTCCACGACTTATATCTAAACCGGTCTATCAAGTTGATTATGTTGAAGAAATGCCAAACTTTTGATTTTACAGAGATTATCTGGAGCAACGCTTTTAGTTTTTGCAAATAAATGCGATTTACCAGGAGCGCTAAGTGCGGAAGAAATCAAGGACTCCTTGAACCTAGACGATATTACCACTCATCATTGGCAAATTGTTTGGTGCAGCGCTATGACAGGAGATAATCTGCTCGAAGGAATCGATTGGATGATTAACGATATCGCTGCTCGTATATTTACCATGGATTAGTATTGAGTAGTAAGCCTTAAGAAGAAACCTTAAAGCATAACAAGTATTTTACAAAGTAATCGCTACTATCCGGCACTGATAACCGCATTTCATAAGTAACCTATAAAGATAATACATAATCATTTTTAAAGAATTTAAATCGTTTTACATGAATGTACAACTAATGAACGAACGAGAGGATTAAATGGTTAGTTTATATAATCTTGGAATTTTGACTGATCAAGGGTTGTTACTGATGTTCAATTTAATTCAGTCATTTCATTGTTCATTTCAACCTTGTTTGTTCATTTTATTTCTTTTTTCCTTTTGATTTGGCAGGTTTCTTGGGGCTGGCTGGCTTATCTTTGGCCTTTGGTTTTCCCTTTCCCTTGCCTTTTCCTTTGCCCTTCTTTCCTTTCTTTCCCTTCTTTTTCTTTTCTTCCTTGGGTGGTTCTTCTTCCTCTTCTTTGGGTTCAGGTATGACGCGAAGACCTGGGTATTCCTTGTCAAATGCCTCCAGAATGGCTTCCGCGTCAACATTGCCTGTTTCTTTCTTTTCAAATACTTTCTCGAAAGCTTCCGTCAGTGTCTTGTCTTTGTAGAGGTTGCATTGCTTGATAAATTTTCGAAATTCTTTTGAAGTCAGCTCTTTTTTCTCCTTAGCAAGTTCTTCCATCAGCATTCTGCACCATTGCAATTAAAATGTGAAAGTTAAGTGAACACTTGGTTATGTTACTAATTTTTTTTTGGTTGAGAAACGTATAATGTAGAGTTTTTGTACACAAGAGGAGTCTCAAAGCTTTTGCAGACAGCGTCAGCTTTTCGAATCACCAATGCACGATGGTCTGGTCCTTTCGCATGGTCCAAACCGTAAGTTTGACCATGCATTATTTTTAAGTCTGGATGAACCTTCAGTGCCTTTTCTTTTGCTCCGAGAAATGCAGAGTGAACGTCCAGCATCACACCGAAATCCAGTAGTTCGATCGGCATCTCATTATTTTTGTTTCCTAACGGTTTGAGAATAGCTGCGACAGATTCTTGACGCCAGTGTTGCAGATCAAGATTTAAGGTCTTTAAGTCCCTTTGTTTCTGCCGACCAAGGCTCCGACCGAGTGCAGTGGCTGCCCCGTCTTCCATTCTGAAGCATGTTCATATTATTAGTCACCATGTAGCCACTGGAATAGCATTACATGCCACTTTTTAAAAAACCGATCTGCTGCGCAGTTCCATTTTGGGACGACTCACAGGTTGAAAGACACTTCCAAGTCTTCCATTTTAGCATTGCCACCCAATGCGCGTGCCACACCCTTTCCACCCTCGTCACCGATAAAATTTCTTCGTAGAGTCATAGTTTTTAGGGTTGGGTGCTCAGCACATGACGTGAAGAACACGGCCGCCTCTAAAACACAGACATGTACTTGACAATGTCCAATTTTCTGGATCAGAGAACACATAACGGTCATGTCTATTACTTTTCTCGCCACGGATTTTATTATGCGATAAATCGATCTTTTCCAAGCTGGGACTATCCCTCAATCCTATTCCTAGCTGTCGTAAACCTTCGTCCTGGATAAAGTTTCCGTTTAAAATTAGTGTAGTTAGGACAGGAGAGTTAAACAGCACTTTCTTCACATGTTGCATGTCAATATCTTCCAATTCGTTCTGAAAGTTGCATATGAAGTCCATAATTATAATTTGCAAACCTACTCACCCACGTGGTAAAACGAAATGACTAGAATTTTTGCATAACAGCCAAAATGTCGCGTTGCATCAAACCTTGGAAAAATTTAGGTATACGATACACTTGCTTTGGGAAAGTGCTTCACAAATCACGTCAAAAACTTCAAGAATTCTAACGATAAACATACAATTTATAAAATTATTCTTATCCACATGTTTAGCCGGGACCAAAAGCTATGTTATAGAATATGAAACTTTATTATTTGACGCATTATGTACTCTGTGCTAGCTAAATTGTAGCCCGTAATCGTTTCATTGTTGGCAATGAGTTCGGCAATTGCCAGACCTCCCTCTCCGCACGCAGAGTTACCTGCCAAGCTCAGAAACTGGACATGCGTATTTTTCTCGAGAACCTTGCAAACGGCAATGATTTCTTTGGCATTCATTCCCATGCCCTAGAAATCACAATGAATTATCAAAGGAAAAGACACGGGAAGTGAGAAAGTTCCTACAGTTTTACACTAATTTCCAAAATGGTCAGCGTTATATATTACTGTGAGGTCCATCTCCAACTCTCGTAAACTTGCAAGCACTCTTGGATCGGGTTTGACCCCAAGTTCCGCACAAGTGTCCTTGTAGAAACTTTTTTCTGCTTTCAAGCCCCTCTTTGCTTTCTCCTCTGCGGTTAAATTTTCCAAGTCTTCCTCGTCTTCTGGATCGAGAGCGGTTTCAAGATGTGGATCAGCCAGATCCAGAAAAGAGTGAGTTCCAATTACGAACCTTCGCTTCTTCCGATCTTCTAAATCGGATTCTTGAAAGCCTTCCTCGGACGGGTGGTACGTGAAAGGGTTTCGAGGAATATCTGGACCAGTGTCGAGGTCATCGCTGTCATAATCTTCTTCTTCCTCCTCTTCGTCTTCGTCCTCATCCTCGTCGTCTTCCTCTTCATCTTCGTCGTCCTCTTCGTCAGTTTCTGTGTTTTCTTCATTGACGTCCATCCACATTTCGTCTCCGTAGTCATCCTCAATTAACGAGGCTCCCCTTCCGGCCCTTTCTAAAATCCATTAGCTCACAACTAATCCATTCCTTAGATACGAATAGAATAATAAAATAAATTACCAGTGCAATTAACTTTTACCGTTTTCAACATCAGTAACGTCTGCTCCTTCAGGTGAAGAAGCATCTACTAATGGAGGCTGCAGAGTTGAAAAATCTCATTTAGGTTAGGTGATTTTTCCTAAATCTATGTTATATGTTTAATTAACGGGTTTTGGAATCGATTACTTCATACAGGCTCATCAACTTTCGACATGGTTAAAAATGAAAGTCTCGCAATTTAAAGCCCTTTTCAGGAAGGATTTATATACCTATAAAGTAGCGTAGGATAACTTCTTTACAAAAACAAAAATGAAATTCTCATGTACTTTACATGTTACACTGTACAAAAGGTTAAAAAAATCCGGAGTCATCATTTAGTACGTATTACAATGTCAAATTGTACAAGTTTATTAGACAAAATATCGTAACTTATCGTAACGTGGTGACATCATCGCGTGCAGCGCAGTACAAATACAGCGGTAACAGAATCTTGAAACGGAATGTATTTACACATCCGCAGTGCATTTCTTCAGTACGAAACAATTAATTTGTAAGGCACCTATACTCTAAAAGTAGTAGTATCCGAGTCTCGTCAAATAAATATGTAATAAGACTGAAAAATCAGTGAATGACTATAACGGTTACAGTTCCGTTTTCCCAATAAATATAGATTCCGGGTCGTTTAGAAATATATTCCCTTCGGGAGGAGTTAATACTCCAGTAAACACCAAAAGCTTCCAAGTATAGTGAGGAAGATACACCCAGGACGAGTACAACATTAAGGTGACTACGAGGATCATTATAGAATCTGCAAATCAAGCAAAATAAAATAAAAATTAATACATTAATTCGACACTCCATTGTTAAATAGGTTGACTTTGATATATATCATCACATTGTTGATGCGATAATTGAACGTACTGATAATAGCGCGTTCCATAGGTTCCATCATGTACAATGAGGTTATCATGTTGTAATTAAGGTGCGTCCGTTTCGTTACTGCAGCCACTTTCTCCGTGATTCCTCTCGGCTTCGGAGGAGGAACGTAGGGCTTTGGTTTTCCTGGCGAGTCCGTCATTGTTCTACTTTCTACTGTAATTCCAATAGACCCTCATATATACGTACACTCTGCCGAAACCCAAAATAAAAATCGGAAAAACTAAACAATTAATTTTTAGCAAAACTTACCCCTTCGTACGATTTAAAAGCTTGTCACCACCAGTCTTGAATATAAGTTGCAAGTGCAAAGTTTACTTGCAGTTTTTTCTAGAGCGATTGAAACTTTACGAGACGAATCAAATTTTAATAATATTACACCTGCAATGCACGCAGATTTCTTTCAAAAATCGGATAACTTACTGTTCTAGATACAAATACGTGGTAAAATCGCAAGAACCCAACTGAAATTCACAGCTTTGCTCATCCGTGCACCACATTTCCCAGCTAAAAGGTGGATACATATATGTACGACAATATACTTACTATGCAGCTATGGGGCGCTAATAGGTGTGGAGATGAGATGCTATGCTGGTATGCTACATGTAAATACAATTTACCAACCAAAATGCAAAGTCTTGATACTTCATTTATGTTCTCGTGTGCATTGTGTGAGCAATATAATGATGATTCCGATGAGTCAGTGATTCGTATGAAAAATCCTGCAGCAGCATAAATGTCATGTTTGATTATGAGTCATAATTAAAGTCAATGAGTCAATATTACAACATACTTACGTTTATAATCAAATTCGAAGTCATTTGAATTATAAAAATGTATTCCACTTTGTACACTGCAGGGATTCAATGTAGGTATGTACTAAAATAAAATGGTACATAAAATGGTATGCCCCATCACGGAGCCATAAGTTTGTCTAAGTATTTTCAAAGCGTGTAAATCATAGTCCATGATCTATGATTTACACGCTTTGGTATTTGTATAAGTCGTCTTTTGCACGGCATGGTCCATAAGTTAAACTGATTCAAAACTAATGATGCACAATTATTTGCGTAAAAGAGCACTGCACTGAATCTGAATTTTTACCCATGTTATTTATCACATATCAGAGAGCATTTTGTTGCTAATTTATTTTATCATCAGTGAAAAATTGGAACATGGACTGGAAGACGTTTATGTATATTGCATGCATAATATTGATTTCCGAGCTGACGACAGGTTTAATGAACAAATTCAACTGTGTATCAAATACGTGAGTAACTTAAAAGTATACCCTTTTAAAGCATTGAAAAATTTGTAAACATTATTAAATCACTGTTTCATACAAAGTCACCAATAACCGCTGGATGGAAGAAACGAAAAGTTAGCATGAAAGTCAATTTGTTTTTGTCCAACTCAAACTCGAGAGTTAATGCTCATCGTCCTTACCCGGAGCCTACAATTACTATAGTATAGCCATTAAATTTTAAAGGCTTATTGTACATTACTATATATAACGTCCACAAAATCTCTGAATCTGCAACAAAATATACTGTAAATGATGAAAAATATATTAGCGCATAACCGGCATTGCGACATGAGCCTTCGTGTCAGTCGCATCTTGTTCTCTCCACATTTGGGTGACGGTCTTCAGTTGTGTGTAGAAATTGATTCCCTGCAAAAAATGAATGAATGAACGGATTATTTTTAAAAGTTTTTAGCCATAACTCAGTGTGAACTGCACAGTATTCGCTTTCTAATCGCAATCTTACAGCTTTTCCGTAAAAGTTGGCGTCTCCCAAAAAGCTGCCCCTGGATCCAGTGAAGGAAAACATGGGCAAAGGCACTGGGATCGGTACATTGACGCCAACTTGGCCAACGTCAATGTCCTGCGTGAACTTTCTCGCGGTGGCTCCATTCGTTGTAAAAATAGCTGTTCCATTGCCATACGGATTAGAGTTGATGAGATTGATGGCGTCATCCAACGTGTCCACAGTCAATGTGACGAGAACGGGCCCAAATATTTCTTCAGTGTAGCATTTCATAGAGGGCTGAAATTAATCAAAGATAGAATTGGAAATAATACAGCGCATCCCGGAACAAAACCACTACTTCCACTTCAGAAACTTATTTTACCTTCACAAAAAATAATTTCCCATTGATCCAAACCGTAATTAGTCCGAGCATATTATTGACATTGACATACAAAACACCGTTAATTTACGTACAGCTTGATCCGAGCCAACAAACGAAATTGCTCTGATGTCCGGATTGTCACAAATGAAATTGACAGCGTCATGCTGACCATGAATGACATTGACAACTCCTTTGGGAGCACCAGCCTCCATGAGCATTTCGACGAGCATCATGCAGGCGCCAGGGTCCCTCTCGCTGGGTTTGATAACAAACGTATTTCCACATGTCAGAGCGACCGGGTACATCCACAGCGGAATCATAGCCGGAAAGTTAAAAGGACAGACGCCAGCGCACACTCCAAGTGGAATTCGGTACGACAGCGTGTCCATGTCTTTTGCAATGCCGGATAAGGTCTCTCCTAACTGAAGGCTTGGAATACTGCAACAGTGCTCGACAACCTCTGAAAAAGAAAGTTTTCCAGTCATTCTCGCAATGCCCCAAGTAACCTTGACCTTTTGAGTGTCGACTTACGAAGACCTCGCAGCACGTCTCCCTCAGCGTCAGCAAGCGTCTTTCCCTGTTCCGTTGTAATGTTCTTCGCCAGCTCTTTCTGAAGTAAAAATGACAATTTGAATTTAATGCATTAATTAGAGCGCATCGTCTTTAGGCAACAATTTATGCCAAAACGTACCATATTAGCTTTGATAATGTTCTGATATTTGAACATGATTTGCTGTCGGGTTAGAATGGAAGTTTTTGACCACGATTTGAAGGCTTCCTTCGCTGCAGCCACCGCAGCTTCCATTTCACCCTGCGTCGCTTTTGGAACGCGAGTGACCACCTCGTTTGTCGCCGGATTGTGTAAGTCGATCCATTCCGTTGTTTTCGACTCGACAAACTCTCCGTTTATGAAAAGCTTGGTGGTAGGGGCTGAAGTTGCCGAGTAAAATCGCAAGGAAAGAGAGTTACCGCCTTGATTCTGAAAAAAGGATACCATGCAGTGACAAATTGTAATCGAAGGACACTCATGATTTTGATTGAATTATATGAGGTCGTGAAGAAGTAGCTCACAAAGGCAATCTTCCGGAGAGCCCTGTGCATTTTGGATGTTCCAGTGATGGAAATTTCAGGAAAAGATAGGAAAGTTGTCTACGAGACACGATATGGCCGAGCACCTTGGAACCAACTAAAACCTGAGGTGATTCTCTTCCACATACATTAGCACATTGCCAACGCAGTTGTCAGGTCCATGTGGTCCGATTGTCAAGAATTATTTAATCCTACTTGAGTATAGTGCGTCTGCATGCATGAGGTCGTAAAGAATTTGATACCACCAACCAGTCTTACACAACATGTGCACCCTCTAATTTACTCCACATGACTACGATACACAAAGCACAGGAATATGACTGTATGGTACATATTGGTAAAAAACCTACTTTAAGCCATATCCACGTTCCATTTCGCATCACACCATACACAATTATAAGACAGAGACGATGAGAACATTTCATATATCCAGACTATATTGGATAGACATAATATTGTTTCAAGGTCAACCAGCATACTAACATATTGAAAGCGCTTGCAAGTAAAGAGTACAGAATGTGCTTGCTACGCACCGAAGATTACAACTCAACGATGGAATCTATGTTTCATGTTCAAGCTACTCTCAGGAATGAAGCTCAAGATTCTTAGTTAGGTGCTACCCCTGATTAATAAATGTCCAGGCACGCTGCTGATTTAAGTGTATGCAAAAGATTCTAATAGAATGCGTAGCTCTCAATTCTACAACGTACTATATAGTGATAGATTGAAGATCACGCTGAAACAAAGTCCCACTAACAACGAAGCGAATTGAGCTGCTCTGAGTTACTCAGCAAAGTCTGCAACGTAAAAGGGAATAGGTTTAAGTATTAATATGCGTTACAGAAAGATACTACTGAAACACAGTTTATGACATAAACTTGGAACGCAAGCGAACGTGATTTTATGTATTTACCTGTCTGTCTTTATGCAATAACACCAAAAGCACACTTCACACCACCCACCAACTCTTTCTGTCCCATGAAAACCTACTCCTACAATTTTCAAAACATCTACATATACAATTATTATAATTAATTGCTGTATTTCTAAACTGTGAATCAAATACCGCTGATGTATGCTTGACCGTCTACTTGTCTACTTATACATGTCAACAGTTAGTCAACAACAATTTCGACTTCTACATCTTTCGCATTACAAACTGCCAGTTCGGAAATGGATTCCTGCAAATCTAATTTCGAAGTGAATTACCACTTACGTAAAGCATCAAAGATTATAGTTTTCACTATATAGTGAAAATGTTATATAACATTTGGTTGGATGTATGTAGGTATGTAAATACGCCAAGAAAGTGGTATTTAAAAAATTAAGTTCTAATTGAAAAAATCGTTAAAACATTAAACAATTAAATACTTCCGATTTCTCTAAACGGCATTGCTGCCACAGAATAAAAATATGTTTCTACATAAAATCGGAGAGAATTCATATATTAATCCTTAATGCACTCATATAAAAATATTTGGTTAGTACCTACAAAAGTAATGCAAATTGCATTATGCAATCAAACGATTCTTTTAGACATTCATCGGTATTTAGAACGTAAATCCTTAGTTTATTTACGTAAACAAATACAAGACCAAACAGTAATTCCGGAAAGTTAAAGTTATTTTGCTTGTGCAGCAGCAGCTTTCCTCATCTGCGTCAAGGTGTTGGAAAGTTCTTCACGCTTCCTCTTTGCACGAATGTGAGTTCCGAGCTGAAATAGTCATTACGTTATCAACGAATTAAAAACCTTCCATCACGTACATCATGAAGCTTTAGCAAAGTCGATTTACTCTAATCTAATCAGTTATTTGATATTATATAATATTTTGGATGACACATACCCTTTTCTTCAAAAACTTCAGGGCTCGCTTATCCTTTGAAACCTTCAACAACTCCATTGCTCGCTTTTCGTACGGGGCATGACCAACGACTTCCCTAATGACATCTCGGACAAACTTGTTGTGTTTCGTTTGTCTCTGAAAAATGTTACAGGAAAAGAAATACAGACATTAAACACACATAATATCCACCAGAATCACTGATGATTCATCAGTGTATTATCCAAGTATCCACTTCCTTTAATGCTACCAGCAAAACAGTTTCCACTTTAACTCTGTCATAAACAATTGACTACAGAAACTGGTAATATAAACAACACTACAGAATAAACACCACAAACGTATCTCCTCAATTATATATCACCCTCAACAAACTAAGTACTATTGTTAGACTAACTAAAGACAAAAGTTGAAATCAGTAAACAATTAGCAGTCAACAGTTGTGAGCAGAACTTACCCCCTTTCTGGATGCTGGTCTGGGTTGCAATTTATTCTTAATTGTCTTGTGACCTCGTTGGAGGCCCACCGCGATGTCGAGCCGAGGGGCCATGACTTTAGACCTTTAAAAAGACTAATTAAAATTAACTTCAACTGCTCAGAGATTTCCACAAACTCTCTTCTCCGGAACACGATCTGTTGTTGTTGATGACTGCAAGAAGGCCGTAAATCTGCACACGCGATTTGAGAGAAGGACCGCAACTTTGGAGTATTGAAGAATAGCGCTTCAGCACTGAGCTCATGCAACCAAACTGCCGGCAGATGGTGCTCGCTGTACCAAAAAATCCACTTTGGAGCAGGAAAACGAGACAAAAAAAACCTCAGAAAAATGCTTGCGTATCCTGTCCACGTTAAATCGTGAATGCATTGACGGTATTGGCGGAAAAAAGGAGGAAAGCCACACTTTATATTTTTGTACATTCAAAGCGGCAATATGGAGTACACAACACATTTCTCATTTTTGTGTTTTGAGGAATCAAAACAAAAATTGTGAAATCTTTGGTTTTCAAAGTTTAGCTAGTTTTTAAAGGGTTTGTAGTTGTTAACATCTGAAACTCATCATCAACAACGGAACGGTGAACGGTGGCGTTGATTGGAGTCGGGGTACGAGTATACAGATTAGATCGTATTGAGTATTTTTGTATTAGTATCGTTGAAAAGTTGATTTTGCAGTGATTGTCACTGCCGTTTTTGTATGACATTTGACACTGGAAAATTGTATCTTGCTCATTTGTTGTCGTTGGAGTATCAATCTTTCATCCACGTAAGATTTATTTTGGTTGTGAATGTCAAAGTTCGGTTTTATCTTATTCTCTTTTAGATTATTCGGCAGACTCTGAGGTATTATTGGAGGAGACGCTAGGGGCCCAACAATGGAGACGGAATTTATATACGAAGCTGACTTGAGTGCGTTTGCCCAAGCTGCCGCAGCAGGGATTCAAGTGCAGGTACCCACCACAATCGGCGGAGATCGGCACGATGTTGTTGTGAGCGAAGAAATCTCGGGTCAAGGTGAGGAGGTTTCTACTCAGCAGGTGATTGCCGACCCGGATGGAGAGACTCAAGGTATGACGTGAATTTTATGTATTGGCGGAACCTGGAGCTAAAAGGACCTAAATTCACAAACTGCTTTTTTTAATTCTGCAGATATTGATGCAGCCGTGGCGTCATCAGCAGAGCTACAACTTCAGGATGGACAGATAATCACAGAGACGACGGTGACTAGTGATACTGGTGATCTCATGTTGGGAATGTCAGCCGCTGATGCTGAAGTTGGAGCTCTTCTCACTGCTGATCAAATTCCAATTATGGCTGCAGGTTCGCATATCGTTCAGCCGGATGTTGAAATCTCTCCTGAAGACGAATTAAGGAGTAATGAAAGACTGGACAGATCATCTCCGGATCTTTGGCCGCAAAATTGTACGTTATTAATGAATATTAATTATTAATGATATTGTTCTAGTGTCCCTCCAGGAAAGTATAGGACTAGGACTGACTGTGCTATCATTCAGTTTTGTTGTGTTGATAGAAAAAAACGACTACGTGACTACACTAACTTATGTGTGTTGTGTATCTCGACAGCATATCGTAGTTCTGGAATCCAGAAACTGGATTATACACGGTTTCATAATGAACAGGATTTTTCTAATTCTTATGGGTTCATTTACAGTGTCTTCAGCCGCCCAACATATATTAGCTAAGAGCGCCCTGAAGTCTGGAGAATCCGAACAACCTCTGGGTATATGGGCTCAGGGTTTAGACCCGGAGGATATTAATCTTCTTCATCGTGAGTTATGCCTATTATTATCTTTCTTAGTTGTTTTTCCATTTTAGTTTGTTTGGTGATCTGAGAGAAAGCGTTTTTTTCTTACAGAGTTTGGTAGCCTTACATCTTCTAGCTTAGTCGAAGAGGTGAAGAAGCTGCAAAATATTGCGTACCAATTAGGACTGGAAGAATCGAAGGAAATGACAAGGGGAAAGCTTCTACATGTTCTTGACGAGGAGGAGATCTCATCAAAAGTAAATGCTTCCCAAATCAGTCATCCTCTATGGCCGTAGCGTAACTTGTATAATATTCGAATGTAAAGCGGTGTATTTTGGTAAAGGCAACTTTAAGCTTCCTCGACAAAAATGGCTGTACGAAAGATTTTAAAGAAATATGCTATGCGGTTAATTTTACACTTACTATACATTACATCGTTGTTTACTATTAGTTAGTACACATAGGTAATTGTACCATAAGAGTACTACTGTGTACATGTTTTATGATAAGATAAACTTTATAACAGTGCGGCACTATGAATATATATTCAGTTCTTCAAATAAACGCTGAACACTGCATATAACAGTTATAGCCACTAGTTGTACTATTATCTATCTTACGTACTAAATTCGAGATCGGAAGAAGTGGATATTGCAGTTGTACCGAAGTTAAATCCTGCTTCCTTACTCAACCCCCTACAATGACAAATTATGTAATAACGAGCACTTATGGTTCATTTTATGAAGTAACCACTTGTATATGTGTCATACTTATATCCTAGATTCATTTTCATTACAATCACAATACAAACGCATCTCTCATCTCTCTGAGCTGAAACAAAGATTTTCAAGCAGCAGATAATATGTTTACTTACAGCCAGCCAACAACAAAACATCATGAATCATCTTCATAAAATGATTGCCGTATTTCTCTAAAAAAATTTACGGGACCATTAGTTTACGGAAAAAAATTCCTAGTTGATTCTTTACTCTCGGCACTTCTCTGAAATCGGAATACATCATCAATCTTCTATCATCTATTGAATTTTCAAAAATTGCAAAAAATTACAGCTTGAAGCCTTGAATTGAATTGAAAACCTTCACACCTTAGATTATTATGGGCAAGTTGAAGCATGCATATTGTACGTATTTACATACCTATGCGCAATGCAATGTTGTTGTTTACGTGTCAAAGTCTGTGCTAGGATGATTTTTGTCGAAAGGAGGAGTGTCTTCCGGAAGTAAACTACATACTACCAGAGTCAGCAGGCGAATACATATTTTATTACATGTAGTGATAAAACTTTTGATTAAATCTTGGGACCACTACTCGATAAATCCTTCTCATCCCGGAACCGTCACCATCAACTGTTCATCGTAGTGTGACAAGGAACAGTACAGCAGACAGTTCCTTTGACAAATTGGAAACAAATGAGCCTTTTGCAGTATGATCAGTAGTAGGACTTGAAGGACGATTAGGTACGTCAAAATTTATGAATTTGTTGCGCTATTATAAGTTTGGCTTCTAGCTGAAAAGTTGTGGCATTCCACCACTAAGCAGTATTTGACAATGAGGGGGAGGTAGATGGATGTAACCATTTAACCAGTTCATCAAATTTTCTAAACGTTGTGAATAATAATGCTCAAAATATTTTATTTGTTTGCAGTTCGGTGATTGGAAAAGACCAGTCGTCGAGTCTTCCCTTTTTTGTTCTGATTAGCCAGAGTTCTAAATTGTACAACCATGAGTGAGTATCGGCGAGAAATGGAGCAGGAGTCGTACTCTCCGGAAGAGTTTGTGGAACGTCTGGCATGGAGCACACGAACGGCTGGAGGAGAATTCGAACCAGAACTTTTGCACAACACATTCTCAGAAGCGATATCGGACCTTCAGGGGATACTGGAAATGCAACGTTTGAAGTGTACACAGGTAGAGGGAATATTTGCAAAGGAGGAGCAAAATTTGAGAGCGAGGTTGATGCTACTACTTCACCGAAACGGAACGGCGACAGAAAATTTGTCGGTTTTAGAAAAGAAGGTGGGTACGGTGTTTATCATACAACTTAACCACGCTTTGGTTTGGATTTTTGAACTTTAATGTTTTAGCAATATATGGTGTTCAGTTCAGTTCATATATGACCGTATCAACTTTGCTGAAGTCGTCTTATTTCGTTTAATTATGTAGGTGAATTCAGTGGCGACCAAAGTAGTTCATCTTGGAGATCAACTGGAATCTGTAAATTTGCCCCGGGAAAGAGCGAGTGAAGCAGCCAAATTATTGAAACACTTGGCCGACTTTCTTCAACCCGGCTCGGTTCTGTTAACGGACTTATTTAGAGACAAAGAAAAGCTATTTGAAGCAGCAGAAATCATTCAAAAGCTACAAACAATTGCCCAGGATTTATCTAGCGGAGGAACTTCAGCTCGGTAAACGATTTTGTTATGCTGAATACATATTTTTAACAAGCGTATTCTATAATCCTTACTTCTTTAATTCTGCTTTGCTGAATTGTTTTTATTTTATAATTACGGAATGGTATATGTATTATTATGCTTCGTGATAACAACAGAAAGTGACTGGTATTTTTTAGGTTTGAAGCTGCCTGCAAGAAGATCGCACAAAAGTATGATGAAATAGAAAGGGCTCTGATTGAAGAGTTTGTTGCGGCGCAAGTTGTGGAAGACAGAGACAGAATGAAACAAATAGCACATATTTTATACAATTTCAAAGGCTACTCGCAGTGTGTGAATGCCTACATTGAGCAGAGTCAAATCGTAAGATATATTATTTATGAGGATAATCAGGTAGAAATCGTTGATTTTGCAAATGAGTAATTTATTTGAAAAATGTGTTGTCTGTAGGGAGGGTTTAAAGCGAAAGATGTTTTTGACGACGTGATCCCACTCTGCGACCTCAACAAACCCATCATTGATCACGTATTTCCGAACCCTGAAAATGTTATGGGAAAGTTTGTTCTGCACATATTTCATGTTCGTATTCAGGAGACGGTTACAGCGCAGCTTTACGATAAGCAAGCAAATCAGGACAAATTCTTGAGAAATCTATTCTCCCTGTATTCAAGAACCAGAAAAGTTGTCAAACAGCTCGAATTATTTGATCTTGGAAGCGATTCATCCATTCTGGATAAAATAACAGAACAGATCTTTCGGAAGCACTTGGAGAATTATATCAGAATTGAGATTAAATGCCTTGAGACAAAGAGCAGTCGGATACTGACGTTATATTACGAATCACTGGGGCATCAGAAACGGCAAATGCAGTCGAGTTTTCAGGATTTTCGAAGAGACATCCAGGCTGTGATTGGGGCTCGGGCGAATATCAATATTGCCCAGATTGAAAACTTTGGTGGCGAAACGTTTCTGTCGGAAGAAGTGGCTATAAACTTGCTGCAGGAGAGTAGAATGGCATACTCTCGATGTAGCCTACTCTCACAAAAGACCGAAATTGCAAACAATGCTGCTCAAATTTTTGACATTCTTTCCCAATCGCTGTTGAAAGAACACGTTGACTATGCGTTGGAGTTAGGACTTCAAGGAATACCACTGCCTGATGCAAAAACACAACCGGAAATATACTTTTTCGATGTCGTTAAGAGCTGCAACGCTATTGTCCATCTTTATGAAAAGGAATTTGTGGACTCTCTTCTTCCTCTTATCACGTAAGTGAAATTAACGACCCATCTTGACGGGATCTTTGAAAAACTTGACAAGGTTGATTAGCTGTCTGTAAATCTTTTCCTCATCTTGCAGTGCCACTCCAAAGTTATCTGAATGCTTAGAGAAGAAACGCGCCGTTCTGGAGCAAATAGAAATCAAGTTGGATGCCGGAATTGATCGTGCCTTGGACACAATTGCTGGGTGGATAAAGATCGTTCTACAGTTAGAACATAATAAAAAGGAGTTCTTTAAATCAGAAACCTTTAATGATAACGAGAATTTGAATACGGTTTCACCGGTAATTGCAATCTTCTCAAAAAGTA
Source organism: Alloscopus bannaensis (assembly GCA_027743745.1). NCBI lineage: Eukaryota > Metazoa > Arthropoda > Collembola > Entomobryomorpha > Entomobryidae > Alloscopus > Alloscopus bannaensis. The sequence goes on along the minus strand of JAHZMW010001890.1, from coordinate 5,897 downwards.
GATTCTAATAATATATACATTGACCTCAGTGATCACAGAATCGACTATCATGGTCGATAGATGTAATATTTGTGCAACTTTGCCATTTTACCAGGCTTGCAACAAGGTTGTCAGATTTGTCAACATCCAAGTAGAAAAAATGAAGGATTCGATGGATGGAAAAAATATCGAGGCTGTTCTGACGGAGCTAGGCGTTCGAATACATAGAGTTATTTATGAGCACCTTGTTATGTTTCAATACAGTTCAGTAGGTAAGTCAACATCCACTGATGCAGGATGGAACTCGGTTATATTATCGGTTATATCGGTGCTTTTTTGATTCTCCTTCCTAAATAATTTATGAATTGTTTAATTTTATTATACACACAGGTGCTTTCAGTGTAATCTGTGATGTCGGCGAATACCTAAAGTGTGTGAAGGAGTTCAAGATAGCGATGCTCACTAAAATCTTTGAGACATTACGTGCGTTATGCAATCTTCTGATTATTTTACCCAAAGATCTCAACAAACACTTCAACCAAGAGGAATTGGTAAGTTGTACATCATTCAATTTTAAGTAGCCTTCATTATCGCACCGCAGGTCACCATTTACATAAAGATGTATTCTGTGATTTCCCTCAGACGTGCTTAGATCCTGCTATTCGAATGAGTTTTGTGCAACTTAGAACCGACTTCAAAACAGCTAGACTACATCTAAATACCGTGAACCAAATTAGCAATAAATAAAATAAATTGTTTATGAACACTTTGAACAATGAATAGATTGTCGCATGCAAACCATGACACCGGGCCAACACGTCATGTCCACGTTTCAAGCATCCAATAATCAAAATGGTTTGAGCACAGCACGTTTCTTTTATATTGATGGAAACAATCTACTTTTAATTCATATTCCTTCTCACTAAATGTGTGTAAACAAACGTCCATACATGTATGCGTATAAGATCTACTAGTCAGACAAGAAGAGGCATCTGAACGGTCAATAGTCCGCCATAAATTTCCACACATTTCATGATTTAAATCGCCAGAGCTTCCATAAAAACTCTTACCAAAATAGTTAAATGAATATAAAGATAAGTAAAGCTTATTTGATATCTTCCTATTTTAAATAGTTGCTCAGTTAAGTCAAGAAACCATTTCTAGACTTCATCATACTCATTCCTTGTAAGTTTATGAAGTTAATTTTTCATATCCTAATCTACTTCCTAAGTACATTTTACGAACTATGTACGATACATGGACTGTAATCTACTGTCGAGACATCATTTTAGGGCAATCTTAAAAGGATAGGAACCAACTGTCCAACAATGTGACAGAACAAGAAGAGGTTGGAGTGATGATCAGCTACTACGACTATAACTAGAACCGAATTTTAGAGGTAGGAAAAGATGTACATACGAGTTCATTGTATTCTATCTAATTATAGTATGCTTTTTAGAAGGTACGGTTCTGCAAAGACCACTGGTGAGGTTGCGAACTTTCTTCTTCCAATTCTAAAATACTAACGCATCCGATAGGTGTTTTCCTCGTGAAGTTGACTCAACTCACCAAGAAAATCGAGCTTTACTTGGAAGTCAAGATCGCGATTGTTGCGAGAGTTCTGCCTCAAGGTAAACCGCCCGTTGATTTCTTCTCCCTGGTTAAAGAAGAACGCACGTTAGTACCAGATACAACAACAGAAAATTGCAATATTGTACAAGTGATTTCTACTAGTACTATTTATACCTTTTTAATGGTAGCATAGTCATTAAGGTAAAAAACTGTTTGCTTCCAATGCGTGTACGGAGCTTCTGGAGCGGTGGAAAACCAGGTTCGTTTGTGACACTTTGAAAATTCCACAGTGAAGAATGTGACCACGGCATGGATATAATCATCTCTTCGCGCATAAAGGTTAAAGGGTACTGAGAAATTAAGATCCTCCTTTCGCATTGTATTCAGATCCACTTCTAAAAGCTGAGCGTGGTTCGAAACAACCTGTGAGGGTTATCTTGATTAGTACGTTGCATACCCAAAACATGATACTTTAATTAAACACTTTACAGTATAAGGGATGAAAGTATTTTACCATCTTCTGATCAACGACGTCTACGAGCGGCTCCCTAATCGCCACCTTCCGAAGACAACTCATGTCAAACCCGTAAACATCGTCCCACCAGTGAATCTTGTCATCCTTATACTGCCGATCTTCTATAGCTGTTATATACAGTGAACATTTGTCGGGAAACAACATTCCGTTCGGTGTCAACCATTTGTCTCTAGCGTACAACACCGTCTCCAGCATGGATTCGTAGAATAAACAGTAGCCCATCCACTCTGAGATTATAATATCAACTTTCTCCACTGGTAACTCTACCTCTTCTACTTTTCCTATAAGTTAATCAGATCAAACTTGTATGACTACCACTTAGTTAGTATAATGTATCGTTAATCTCCTCCGGGTGGACTCTTTCTTCTTACCTTTAATTATAGTGATAACATCACTAAATCCATTCGCCGCCACAATACTTTGAGCGTGCTGAGCAATGTTAGAGCATTCTATCCCTATAACTTTCTTGGCGCCTGCTTTCGCTGCGAACATGGACAAAATTGCAGTCCCACAACCAACGTCCAGAACAACTTTGCCCTGGAAAAAATTTACAATAATCATTGCATTATCAATTATGAAATAGCTCGTGTCGGTGTAACTGACGCGATTTTCGCGAGCGAGTTACAGAATAAATATATTCTGAACTTACCTTGAACAAATGCTTGTTGTAGTACATCGCGTTGCGGTATGTCATAGTACGAACTTCGTCCTTCAGCATTTCTTCGTGTATTCCGAAATGTGCGTACGAGTCAAAGTAATAATCCTTTGACGTCATTTCATCCACGGGGATGTCCTCCGGGAGCGCACCGTTAGTCACTACCCCCTTCTTTGCCTCGCCTCCCTCCACTTCCATGCTTATATGCTCTGATAGACTGGTGGCCTGAAAATGTTTCAAACTTTTGTATTAGCAACAGCAATCATCCATCAGGAGCTAAGCAAATTTAAAAATTAACTAACGACAGAACAGCAAGTCGATTTAGCGGAGGAATCAAGTGAAGCTTCATTCACAAAAAAGAGCAGACAAGGCAAGGCAATGATAACACAAGTGTAAGTTAATCAAAATCAGTATAAATAGCGAGTGAAAGCAGCCACAACTTGTGGCCCACGAGTTCACACAAGTACTAAAGAGAAAAAATAAAAATGTTAATATATAGGTTCTACGAGGTTCTGCTGAGTCAAAGTTTTGGCTGACTGCGTTAACATCGCCCATTTGAAAATTTCATACTTCCTGTAGTAGAAAGCCTATTTGAAAAGTCAAACCTCACTGAACCTAATTGGAAACACTACTTACTATTTCCACCATAAAAATGTTACAGGAAATCGACAAAGTTAATGCATTGAATTGAATCAATCATAATAATAGTCCAATTCATACTGGCAACTGACAAAGTACAAGTGACTGGCGAGTGGCGACTCAAGATAACATTCACAGAATCAATCGAGATCCGAAAGCGCCGATGTGCAACGTAATGTTTGAGTCTAATTAGTAATTGCAGTAGTAATTTACAGAAAAGTGTAGCGTTAATGACGTAACAGATGAGATAAAAGCGGTAGTTTATTGTGCGTGTATATAATGTTATGTAATCGGAATCAGTTTTAACATACCATGTCACCTAAAACTCAATGTGTCTCTCCAAAAGTTCCAACAAAACAGAGAAACCCAATCGCAAACTGACAGCGATCACAATTGAGGACGTTTGTTTGTCGATAGATTTAGTAAATTAATTGCCGAGTTAAAAAGCACTTTCGTGATTCGACTTTCAACCGTGTGCGGTCTTTGTTACTGACGTAGCTGGCAATCCTCACTCTCTAGCTGTTAACCTCTCTGCTATGTTACTAACAAAGGAATCTGGCAAAACACAAAAGTTGTAAATTGTGATACTACGACAAAAACTACGATTATTGAACAAATTACGGGCTTGAATGAGTTGAGAAAGCAAGTGTCAAACTTGATTGGAAATCGACTCGAAATCAAAATGTAATCAATACGAAACTATAAAAGGACCACTTCTCATCACCTTCTCCAAACCATAAAGAATTATTTAACTAACTTTGATTAATTCAAGATTTTCTCCGGTGGAGGCACTCGACTCTTTCAATAATGTCTGATAGGAAAGAAGGGACGACGATACTGTTTTAGCGGAGACCGGGGAGAGACTTTTTTTCTTCACTTACAAAGCTTCACCAGTCAGTACCACACACTTTTTATGAATGTCTTTCTTTTGTGTTGGACGAGAGAGCATGCATGAGAAGAGTTTTTTGTGAGGACAACTTCTCCGCAAACAAAGTACACGGAACACACGTAAAATGTGAAGCGGAGCCACCAACACACCGTGCATGCCTGCATCTCCGCTCAAGAGATGTGAAAATGTGTGGTGAGTAATATTAATTTTTTTTACCATGAGAAATGCAGTAAAAATGTTGTACCTGAGAAATGTGAGACTTCTTCGTGTATGTATTTAGGCGATTCACGGAATGTCGAATGTAAGAGACAATTCCTAAGATTGGGATTGAGATTCAGTCCAAACCGACAACCTCGAGCTTTATATATTTTTTGATGGAGGAGCTGAAAATTTGCTGAATTAATGTAGCTATTATTAGGATAAGAAATCGTTAACGAATAACCTGATGATTTGTGATGTGACTGATCAGTGATCATTCTGTATTCAGATCTGCTATAATGCTGTTTTCGTTTTTGTCATCTTGTGCGTAACTTACAAGATGACAGAATGACGACGTCTTTTTCGAACACCTCGGCAGCTTGAACGTTGAAGTAAATAGTTCAAATTCTGAACCTGTCACCTGTATACGAGGGGCCGCAATAATTGTAATGACAAATTAGTAAATTAGAGACAAATCGAAAAATTTCAAGTGAAATGTCGATTGTGAATCACAAGTTGTGATACCTTCATGCAGTCTTCGAGAAACGTATCTGTAAGCAATATTGTAACTCTTTTTGATTGTACGGAACCCCTCAGCACATTTTTACAAATGATATCTACAAAATTTTTCAAAAAAGCTGAACCCCGTCTCTCAAATCAATTGTATTGTAGAGTTTGCAGCTCGGGGCAATGAAAGACGCATAGAAAGCTCACTACGAAAATTAAATGCAACATGGGTTTGTTTATCTATGTCAGGCGTATACTATATGTTGAGCAATTTTTGGGTTTATTACTACTTTAGTCAATCTGCAAGTCATTATTTATAGACCAACAATTAAAATATACGAGTTAACGTGTCAACACATAAAAATCATCCATCCAATTTTAGTAGTCACCCGACGTAGTGAAGATGGAGGACAACTTTTACGATGAGACTGATTATCAGACAGAGGTAACTTTATGATTAATCATAACTTTCATTGTCACCAAAATATGGGCTCCCATTTTCCTAAACTAAATTTCCTCTCTTACAGCTCCTTTTTAGTGTATTATATTTCGTTTTTTAGGGTCCACCTCAAAGCAGCTCAATCCAAACTCAACAAGCAACACAAAGAAAGCCAACAGAAAAGACAGGCACGAAAAAGAAAAGGAAACAGCAGTTCCGGTTCAACAAGGACATCGATTTGGCCCTGATTGTGGAAGTCGAAAACTTAAAGCCTTTTTTAGAAGCTCGGAAGCAAGCCACCGAACTCTGGAAACGGGTAGCTGAGGTTGTCAGCAACGGACGGAACGGGCAAATTGATCATGTCCGTGCTAAACTACGTTTTGAGTTACTCCTCAAGAAGTTCAAATCTGACGACTTCCGGTCTACATTAGACGTGTGCACCGAGACTCGGAAAATCGAGAATCTCGCTCTCGTCTCGTTCTCG
>JAHZMW010001889.1:0-11578 GCA_027743745.1 Alloscopus bannaensis | reverse complement strand
CGGAATGAGCGACAGTTGCTGCGGCATGGAAGTGGACTGAGGTCACGGACTTGGGTAGAAACAAGTTTATGGAATTCGGGGTCGATGATGGCACACCGGAAACGGTTGCTTAAGGCGTTGAGGCCAATAACCTTCTTTTGTGGAGATATAAAACTAACTCGAGATGCGGAAGTGGAGTACTACACAGGACTGGTTAATCGGACAATTGACGTCGTTTTGGTTTTCGGGTTTACGTAGTCTGACAGAATTCTGTCAATTTATTTTAATTTTAGAAATTTTAGAGAAATGATAAACATGAAAAAACTACACAAATCGCCAGAATAAAGAATAATAATAAACACAACAATTGTAATATAGAAGTATCCAATAAGTCAACTGATACAGAATAAAAATTACAAATAAAACCAAATAAACGTGTTCGGAACATTCAAGATACTCATTCCTTGCACCAAATTCCGCCCGAAGCTATCATTCTGATGCAGTCATTTCCAGCTGTGGACCAATCACCAATTACAAAAATCCAATTATTGCTTGATAGCAACTCGTTAAAAGTGATTTGTTTGATTCAAATCACACAAAAATCTAACCTGTAACTCTGGAGTAGACTCCAGGATAATCCGGATCCGCACAACCTTCACCCCAAGACGTAATACCAACTTCGATATAGCGACCTCCCTCCTTGATCATCAGCGGTCCACAAGAGTCACTCTAGTCACAAAAACATTGATATGAAGTTCATTTTTACTGAGGATAATATTATTTAGAATGTCTTACCTGACATGTGTCTTTCCCACCCTTCGGAAGTTCAGCGCAAATCATCCTCTCAGTAATCTGCCCCTTGGTGACGTAGTCCTGTTGGCAAACTTTGTTCGAAATTATGGGGACATCCACCTGTCGAAGAATTGGAGACGTTTCGTCCGCCTCAGAAAACAATGTCCCCCAACCAATCGCTGTCGCAGTGTAGCCGCCGTAAGACAACTTATCACCACATTTACCAAAGTTTTTTCGTATACTTAACTGGACAAACGTTTTTCAATTAGTAATGTTTCAAAGCACGCCATCGTGATTACTAACGATAAATTATTAAACCGTCAGACCGTAGACGTGTTCTCATGTAGTTTTTTTTCGAAACTAAATTTTGAATTGCTTTTTGCCATATCTCACCCTTTCTCTGCAGTTTTCTGTTTTATGTTTGTCTCGATTCCACATTCAAACTGAGAAATCGCAATGGCAGCATAAACCCAAGGAACTGCATTTTCTCTCCATTCTGTAGAGCTTCTCCCAAAATAGGCTTCACATACAACATATCATGATTTTTTGATGAGATACATTGATTTGTTGGCTGAACTAGGTAATACTGTATTGCAGTGTTTTGTACTTTGAAGTTTTAAACATTTCATTTTATTATTTTAAAAGTTGGGTTTTGCGGCTTGGCCGGCTACCAAGATTTTTTCGTGCGGATTAGCTCCAGGAGATTATGTCATGGGAATTCAAATGCGACAGTGGTTGCTTTCTTGACCGTTACAAACATAGCAGAACAACGGATGCTGTGGTCGAGATTGAATCACGAATGAAAAATACAAAGTTGGAGAAGGAAGAGTGTCTTGTTCATTGGAGCTTCGTGTTACTCATGTCACTGGCCGTAAATTTGCGTCGAATTGTGGACACTTGTCTTCACGAGTGCTTCGCACGTTTTAATCCTCGATACGAACAATTGCCAAATGAGTTGTGAATAATATAACTTTTTGAGATACAACCTGTCTAATCAGAAAATACAAAAAACGGTTTTCATTAGGATTTACGCAAGTTTTTGTTTTTTTTAGATTCATTTATTAACTATGATATTTTTGTTAGTCTAGATTCAAAATTACATCTGCGTATCAACCAATTGAAGTTTTGGGATTCTCCCACGTTTTATTAGAGCAAACAAAATAGTTTTTTAAACTGCAGCGCTGATACTAATAGCAGGAAAACGCCCAAAAAATCGTTGTCAGCACAAATCACCAGCATAACCTCTTACATTTTATATTGGTTGTGCAGTTTAATTTTTTATACATATAAAAACGTCGCATTTGACTGTGCTTCCAATGTGTTTATATTAGTGCAACCAAAACCATGCATTTTTCTCCATGCATTTAACTCCATCATTGACAAAACTCACAAAAACCCACTAAAAATTAATTTCCCATCGCACAGTGTCTTGATTAAATCACTAAATTATTTACAATACCGATTAAATGGATCGAGGCATTATTCGTAACAGTCAAGAAGCCTGGCCGCCCCAAAAAATCGAAGAGATTAAATTTTGAATTGTTTTTATCGTGTCTCGCGAGTTTTCCCCATGAAGTCTTCTCAGTATCAATTTCGATTACTCATTCAATCAGTGAAGTCGATATGGCTGCATCAAACAAAGGCAATTCAATTGTGACCACATTCTTCAGAACCCCTATCAAAATTAACGGTTTTGTATATCATTATTATATACGGCCCCACTTTAGATTGAAGTTGACGATGACGCAGTTCTTAAATTTACGTTAGACGCAACTAGCCCATTGTCAACTTACGCTTCTTATTACGCGTTTCTGATCATTATCACTGAGGTCCTAGTTTTGGGCTCAATTGGTTTTGTTCTTATGGCGGAGTTGTTTTCGCCAGGATATCTGAGTGTGACGTATATTGCGCTACTCATCGTTTCTGGCGATGCTATGTGCTTCATAAGCGTAGTGTCTTGTATGTGAATCTTGCATCTGAGCTGCAGAAACCAAGTATCCTGCATCTGTATCTTGAAATTTTTAAATACCCACGTCTGCCAAATGTGTTTATTTAGTATTATCAATACTGAGAAGTTAAGGTGCTTGAGTTTCGGTCAAAATTGGCGATTCATATTACGGCGACAAAAAAGTAGATAATATGAGGAGCACACTGCAAAGGGATTTTAAATCTACGCGTTTCACAGGAAAATGTGGTCGTATTGTTTGTTTTTATTTGGTGTGTGTAATGCCACAGCAATAAGTTTATTTATCTTTGACGTTTTGTAACAAACGAGCTGAAAAGATGCGTATTTCTATGGAGCGTGCTTTTTTGGCTTCGATAAACAGCATATTGTTCATACAAGCGTTTTTTTCACATAATTATTTAAAACTTTGACTTTGCTCATGGTACGGTTCAAATGAGGAGGCAAAACACCAATTAAAGCCATGAGAAAAAGTCGGTTCCAAACCGTCCCAACTTTTCAATTGTTTGGAAATAAAAATTTGGTATATGTCAAGAGAACGAGTGACACACCGACGACGAGTGAGGTGTTACATGTATCAGAAATTTTATAAAAATGTCCAACTTGTACGTCGTCATTTGGAATTATGGGATACGTGAAAGCCTGGTGAATGCATAATGCAACTTAAATTTTTCAAAACTCACAAAGCTACGCTTTTACTGACCCATTATATGCTTTAAAAACCTGTACGAGTCATTTCTGACAATACCAAAAAAATCGAGTATAAATGCATTTTTCGACTCATTGAACATACGTCATACATTTTTTTACTTTTATTACAATACTAGACAATAATAATCTTAAAGGAAGGAGGTGACAATAATTGGTGTTCTTATTTTTATTTTGGCGTAGTAAAAACGTTAAGTTTATTTAAATTACCAGAACAGATTGTTGGCTTGAATTGTTTTCGTTTGTGAAACGGTATTATAAAATTAAACGATGTGTTATCGGCCGTTTATATTTATGAAACAAATAATTTATCAGAAATAGTGTTATTTTAGATAAAGCATTGAGAAAATTGATACATGATTAAATGTATGTAGTCTATTTTTTGATGATTCCGTTTAAACGATCTCCTGTTTTTTCAGTGTATTATTTTGAATAAGGTGCGTGGTCGACGTGCGTTTTTTCCGGAGTTTAAATTGACAGAACTCCCATGTATTGGATAAGGTTGCAAACATCCGAAATTGGTACACACGCAATAACAAGGGTTGCAAAACGAGCAACGGTAACCTGCCAAGAAACACGCGTTTGAACACTTGGCCTCAGTGTAGCCTCCACAAAAGCCAGGACAAACTTTTCCAATTTCCTGCGTCTCAGACAAAAAAATTGTTTTCGGCAAATCTCGGAAAATACTTGGCTCGGCACTGAAGTTAGCCTTGATTTTTCCGACACACTAAAAAAAGTGGAATACCATACTTAATATATGAAATCAAAAATTTAAGCACTTTAAAGAATATCTATTTACCAAAAGACTGATACACGCAACGGCAAACACAAAACCACCCATTGTCTCAATTCTGATTCTGATCCACTGTTTATAACTGATCTCCTTTTAATAGTATTCAGGAGAGTTTACCTTTAATGTAAAAGGTAAGCATAAAATATTCCACTGTTTTTGCAGGAGCAATTATCAGGCGCCCAACCTATTTGTTGCACGATGACATCAAGTTTACAAACAAGTATCCAGTTGTCACACATGAAAACAAAAATGCACCAGTGATCGGGTTGCTGCGACGTTCTTTGTTGTTGATGTAAGGGAAAATAATACAGTATGTATCGGAAATATACCCACCGAGTAAATGTTTTGAGTGAGTTTTTATCTCTAACGGTATTAAATACGTTGGAATATCTTGGTTGGATAAACAGATTATTATGAAATTCTGCGGTTTGTAAACAGAATTGAGGTGAAACAATAATTTGGTAAGGACATATTTCCTGATTACGATGAATTCATTCAGGGTGTTTATCGTATGCATCATTTTAATGGACGGTGAATTAATACCACCGGTTAACTCAAAAAATTATCACCACCCATAAACTTTGTAATATAGTAAATTGTGTACATTTCTGCGACTAATTCTGAACTAAATCATTAATTGCATTACATAAAAAATTATTTAAATGCAAATCCGTCCCTATGATTCAAACACTTTTGTATGTGCTACCACCAGCCGCATCCGGCCTGCAATCCTGGGCACACGTTGGGTTTTTGTGAACTCCTTAGGACACAAAAAATTACATTAATTTCCATCTTGCTTTAAATTGAAGTTTGTTCAAATGCAAACTCAACTTGGCTTACGTTGTTTTAAGTGACATTTGAGTCTCCGCCTTTGCCTGGAGCTGCATTTGCAAAGATAATTATAAAAAGCAACAGTAGAAAAAATGCCAAAATGATCCTGGTCTTGTTTTGTATAATTATTTTTTAAAAGCTTTGTCCAGTCATTATCCGATTTTTTTTCGTGCTTATGCAAAACAAGCAGCTAAATTGCAAATGAGACGCATGACAGCCGGAAACGCAGGGGGCGAACTCAAGTCGCTAGGATGGGACAATCCTAAGCCGATCCTAGACAAAGTGTATTTACGACGGTTTTCGTGTCCCATGCTACAATCCATCCCACGCATTTTGCATGTGTCTTTTCCTTTTGAGAACCATCTGCATTAGTCTGGGTTTACCGGAACCCTTCATTTTCATTAAAACTAAGCGTTAAATTTTTCAAAATTGTACAACTGCTTTGGTTATAATTATGAATGTGGAAAAGAAAATTATGCGAGTCGGAATTCACATCGGTGTTGCGTGAGCCTCGTGTATTTATGCAATATGATGAAAATGTGCATGCCGAGCATTCTTCGGGTTTTCAGTTCTGGAGCAGGATTACTCTTGACCAGACTCACCTCATTTCGCTCTCTAAAATAAATGCTCTTAATTTGCACATCTCAGCTCTCCTCTGTCAGCCTCTCCGCGAGATAAAAAAATAATAACAAATTCCCAACCTAGTTAGTTTTGTTGTGTTTTTTTAAAATTTGTGTTGATTTGAGTTGTTTGGTTGGGTTGAGTTGGGTTGAGTTGGGTTGAATTCGCGCAGCATTCCACTTTCATATCAATGCCGCACCGGTTACTTGACCCAATTTTGTTGTAATACATAAATGCTCACTCCGATATTAATGTCGTTTATTTCAAATGACGCCGTTTTTTGTCATGAAAAATTGATGAACCCGATCAGGTACAATTTACTGTATCATAAAAACTTAAAAATGAATGATATTTAAGATGTTGGAAATTTTACTACAAGCATTTTCGGCCGATTACTTTGATTTTGATCATTACCATAGATGTCACCGACCGCAGTTTTTTTCTTACCCATTAATGAAAGACATGACAACGTACTATTCAAATAACCATATAATTTAAAAAATCAAACAAGATTTAAAACTTTTGAATTATATAAGCTTATATACTTGGTGAAGTTTTTAGATTTTCTCTTCGATATGTATGTCATGCATGCCATTACACACAGCTTTTTTCACCAAAAATTAATCAGCATAATGAGGTACAATTTACAGCTCATATAAGTGTTCAAAAATTATATTATTAAAGTATATTATGTTGTATAACGTTAATTCCCACTCCGAAATCAGTGGCGTGTTTACCTCCTGCCCTTCCTTCCTTCTGTTAACGAAACAATTGTCAAGGTACCTTTAACATAGTCAACCGTAACTTCAATTTATATGTCAAGCATAAAATTTTAACTGAAAATAAACTTGTTTACCTCTTTTTCACTCAAGTTGTGTCGTAATACTGATGCTGTATATCTAACCCTCACACAGCATTCACCGCGGGCACACGCACACCATTGGCTGTCCATCCCACGTGTTATTTTTATGTAAACATGAGTAGTTGTGCATCCACAAAAAAATTTAATTATCTAAAATTAATTCAAGCTAAATGCTTCAAGTATACAAACAAATGTTCAAGGTCAGCATTATAGCTGAGCACTTTATGTAATTAAAACCTATGATAATAAAAAGTTATATATAAACATCCTAAAGAAAACAGGTTTCAGGCTATGTTTCAAACAGGTTAAATGTACTAGTTTTTCCAAACCATTGGATTTATGAGCAAACATCAAGTAAATAACTAATTTTTCATTAAATAAAATTAAAATGTCCAAACATTCGGAACCTTGTAAACAAAATATATAATTAATTAGGAAATGACATTTTACAATGATAAATAGCATTGAAAGGGTTCATGCCATTCAATTCTACGTTACCATTATACATTTCAACATAGCTGAATTGTCATCCAAAACGAATTGTTTCCAATTAAAACAATATTTTTCATGTTGCCAACGACCACAACTATGGTTTTATTTACCACCCCCATTTTATCCCTCATAAACTTCTTTAGTACAGGTGGAGTGTCCGTTGAAAATGTCCTTGAATTACAACTTGGTAATGAATGGTGGATTTTTGAAAATTGTACTCTTCAAATTCAAAAAGGAACAAGAAACGACACTAAACCTGTAAGTCTGACGTTGATCATAAAATTGAATTTGGAATTCAATTTATAAAAATAATAAGCAACTTTTTGACTTTTTTAGGCGGCAGCTCCTCAAGTAGACTTCAGCACGCTACCCGTTCCTTTTATTAACTCCAAAATACAATACAATGAGCTAGTGACAAGAAAGGAAATTTACGAATCCAGCAATTTAAAGTGGCCGCTCCTTTCCTACTGTGGTAACCAAGCGTATCTCTTAGATAATACTTCAAAAAATGCCTATTTCAATTACAACATTTCTAAGCGGAATTGTCAAGTCGAAGTTTACATTTCCCCGCTCGATTGCGAAAGCTGGAGTGTCAAGCACTACAACGAAGATTTCAGGATTATTTTCCCACATCTGAAACCAGAGTCAATTTTCATTTTCATCACTAGGGATCTCAACGTTCACAATTCCGTTTCCTTGTTTGCTAGAATTGACTTTTTGAAACGTCGCACCTTGCCTACAAAATATTTATTTACGCTGAAGTCAACCAAAATTATAAACGTGGAATTGTTTATTATTGAAAACGCTTTTTCCGTCTCTAGGATTTTGTACTTTAAAGAAAACTACAAAAAGATCAGGCACATTTCCCGGTCTGGATATTTGGACCTCGAAAAAAAGTACATAGCTTTGTATAAATTTATTAGGATTGTTTTGCAAAATCTTGTGCTTACCAGTCGGAATTCAGGGGACAACCTCGGGTTGGTTTGGAAAGTTTCTTGCTATTATTGCAAGTCCTTCGTTGTCACCGGGAAGTGGCTAATGCCACGCAGGTACGTTTTCAAAAAATGGGTATAAAAATTAAGACAATTATTAACGATAGCTAACCCTAAATTGAAGGTACTACTTAACCAACTGGAAGGTAGACGACTTGGAGGATCTCATTTTTTTGGATATAATATTTCCCAATTCCTCCTTCTTTGTGGAGACGTCTACCAACATGTGGACGGACGCTGACATGCCGTACGTCTCAATCAAAGTTGTCCCTTCGCATGAAACATTCGACTCCGTTTATTCCTTTCAGGACGAAGCCCTCTATTTTGTGACCTGTGGCGGTCGCCCAAAACGGGGTTTCATGTCTCTTCTCGGGTACACATCTGCATTTGATTCGTCCATTTGGCTCGCTCTCTTTTTCAGCGTTTTGGCATCCGTCGCAGTATTTCATTTCTGCGCAAAGTCCTTTCACAAAGGTGAAAGTCTTTTGAAAAGCGTTCTAGCTCCATTCCTGGTTCTTTTAGAACAGGAAGCGACAACGATTCAAAAAAGCAGATGGCTCGCCGGAACCTGGGTTTTAATGGGGGTCGTCCTCACAAATTCTTATAAAGGCGACAACATCAATAAGCTGATTGCCCCGCTTCCACTGGAAGTAATGGACACGTTTGACGAGTTGCTGGCGGACAATTTTACGACTCACACGACATTCCGAGATATTAACATGATTCTGGTGAGAGAGTCGTGGTGGAGGAAAATCTCTCATAACGGGGACCTACTTGTTGAAATCGCCGTTAAATTAGGAATTTTTGATGGGGAACTGAAAACCAAACTTCTCGCGTCGCAACGAAATTCTCAACAATTTCGTAAACAAATTGACAAGGAGTACAATGGTTTGAAACATTTCATCCAGCAATTTGTGAATCCCAACAGCAAGTCAGCGGACTCAAAAATTTTGCGGAAATTAAACCGCACCATTTACATTCCTAAATCTAGGCAAGAGTATAGGAGAACACTAGATACAAAATATTTTGTGGAGAAGCTCTCGAAATGCAAGAAGGACGCTTTTGTGAACACACGAGACGTCGTGTTCCGTCTTTATTGGTTACTGAAGGAGCATCTAGATAAAGTGAAAGTAAAAAATGAGATGTCAGGCGTTCAGGTCACAATGAGTAAAAATTCGTTAGGGAAAACTTGTTAGAAATTGGATAGTGGAAAGGTTGCCATGGTCTTCAGAGAGGTTAGTGATGAAAGTGAACGCCCTCTTCGAGTCAGGATTGCATTCCGTGTGGATCAAATGGCATCGTCGATTACTTACTTGGAATTACACCGCTAGGTTGGCAAGGCAATTTGAGCCGAATGTGAAAGCGGTGTCGATGAGTGACAACATTTTGGTTGTGTTTTTGTTGTATGGGAGCCTCATCTCGGTGCCAATAATGGCAATGGTTGTGGAAGCATTTGAGGATCGTATGAGGAATGTTGGTTTTTTAGAATTGAGAAATTTTTGCAACTTGTTTTCGGTTGGTTTTCGAAGAGTTTAGTTGATCTGAGAGACATTAAAAATGCATGTCATTGTAGTAAAGTCAACATTTTTATTACGACCATGGACTGCTGAGAATGTGAATATTATTAACAATATTTTAAAATAAAAGAATACAAAAATTATAAGAATTGTGTTTCTCCTGACGCAAACCACTCTTCTTTTGTGTTGACCTAATCAGAACTGTTGAATAGGATTAATGTTATACTTTTGGTAGTTAATTTTTTAAATGTGTAATTTTAGTATTGTACTGCATTAAGGCACTTTGGCACATATTTGCGTCTGCAAAGGATAGAGTTCTAATTTTAAAGCGGTATTGCTGTTTGCAGTAATATTACTAATTTATAATTTGACTAATGATGGATTAAACTTTCGTTGGACGTTTTTAAGAAATAACAAAATCAAACCACGAATATCCGATAAATTATTGATGCGTGATCGCCATTTTTTGTTACGCAACACAATTGCCTTCGTTTTTAGTTTGAAGTAGTATATTATTGAATACTAGTTACCCAAATCAAAAACCGACGCATGCAACAATAACCTCTGAAATCATCAAATCATAATTGAATTGTAAAAGGCTCAAATGGTTGGTGCCGTATTATGGTTTTGAATGTAACCGATTGCATCTGTCATCTTTTGCTTCAAATTATCGTAAGGTTAGTTTTTTGGTTTCACATCTGCCTGATTCCAACGACAATTTACATGGAAAATTAAATGCTGTATAGAAAAAATAAAATATATTTGATTAACAATTTGTAGTATGAGATTTCGTGTGTGGTTTTTACTCATTTCATGTATCAAGAAAAGCCATACGAGGTATATAATTTTGTTTAGTATGAACTCAATCCATGTCAACGTTGAAAATAGGATTTTTTCCTAACCGTGGTTTGGTAATATTTGAAGGTTTTTTGGGTAACTTTAATTTCGCGTTGTATATATAGGTTTTATATTTCACGGTGGAATACATAAATGGTGATTGTAGGTTCACAAAGTAGCCGGAAAAAATACACAAATACACTATCAATCTGTCCGTTTATCCGTGCGGACAAATAACGGATAAATTGTGAAACCGATAACTTTATAAAATCCTGCTAGCGTTAAAGCATATAATCCGAAGCATATTTTTGACGATTATTATGAGAACATATAAAACAAGGTATAACTTACGGACCGGTTGAAAGTACCTATATTTCGACTTCGGATCGCTTCAAAGTATGTCCAACCTCCTTGAACGTCTACATAACCTTTGGCATTTACTGGTCTATACTAAATGAATAAATAAATACCGACAATCTCTTTAGTTGCGACATCTGCAATTTCACACCAATTTCAGCAAACTGATTGGAAGCATTTTTAACTGTAAAATGCGATGTATGGCTTCTATGGGCAATTGCCTTGTCAAACAAAGTAGCTACCTGAATATCCCTTAATTAAATTGAGGAATATTATCTTTTTTGACTATTATATTTCAGGAGATTATTAATCTAGAAAAACACTTTTGGAGACCGTTGATACACAGTGTCAAATTGTCGTTCCAGTCAAGCTCATGTTTTCAAACTCAAGCTTTCGTTGGTTGCATTTTTTTCCGGAAGCCGAAGTCCAAAATGAATACTACAAAAAAGCTAACTCTTGTGGCAGTTTGTTTTTTCCCAATCTTTTCACAAGTAAAGGTGTGCTCGAAGAAAATCAGAGAAAAAAATCTGGAACATGTCGACAATTTGAACGATTTCATCTATCCCTTTGCTGAGTGTCTTTTGCATATTGTGAATTACCAAGGACTCGATTTGTTAAGTTCCGACTTTCCAATGGTTCTTTCCCGGTACAATTACCAGCTTGCGGAGAACACTTCCGGTAAGAAACTTGATCCCAGCTACGATAAGTACAGTTCAGGAGGGACAAACTCCACTTGGGAACATCCTCTAGGAATTCACAGCTACGAACAAAATTGGGCCCTTAGGATCAAACCGTGGTTTTGCGAAGGCCACATTCTTCTTTGGCCGCCACGAG
>JAHZMW010001888.1:0-10958 GCA_027743745.1 Alloscopus bannaensis | reverse complement strand
AAACCGAGTCTATATTTTTCCGTGGGAAAACGAGTGGGCTCTCCTCCAGACCAGAACGAAGCGGTGGCAGATTTTTTCAGGGAGTTTTCTTATTTATTTGCAAATACAAGGAATAAAGTGAGCTAATGATCATCGTTGCATGAAATTGACTTCTAAAAATAAAGGAGAGAGAAAATAAAATAATCTACAAGGGAAACGACAGAGGTACACCGACCAGGCTGCAGGAGGAGCTCTCAACAGCAACGTTGTATTTCATTTGATACTTTCTCCTTCTGAATACGAACGAGCTTTGTGCTGCTACTCTAAAAAGACTTTTCTCACATATTTTCACGATCCGGTTTTACTCCTCTTTTTTCAGGAGCCTTTTCCTTATCACACAAGAATCTCATTAAAAATCCTGTGAAACACATGAAACACGAGAGACTCTGCCGTTATCCGCTTTAAAAAGTCGAAAGGAAACCACCTTGTTTTCAAATCATGAGATTATTAGAAGAAGAGAAAAACACGACAAACAAATAAAGTGCTGTTTTTTCTGCGCAGAAAAAAGTTGCGTTTTCCCCTTTCGCAGTATTTTTTTTGCAAAGAAATCTTAATGAAATTCTTGAGCTTATCTGTTCTCAAGTTTGTTTTCCGCACGGTTCCTTCCCTATCATGATGGATTAAATGAATATTTTTTCCTGCTTTCACAGAGGATGGCGGAAACGGTGAAAGCAAAACGGGAAGTGAAAGCGTGTATCAGCTTTTAAAAGGAAAAACAAGCAGAATCTGTAAAGTGTGTTTTTATTTCAAGTAAAATAATAAGGAAGCCTTTGTATTTTCTCGAGGAAATCACTCGAGATAGGCTGGAGTGGAAATTGAAGATTTCTTTTGCTGTATCCTTTTACAATTTTGTGGAAGGAAAAATAGAATCATGAAAAATAAGTGGAGAAAAAGAAGACTCTTCATAGTTTTTTTTGGTAGTGACTGGAAAGGAAGTCAAGAGTGGAAAATATATGGGCTGTGGGATTTTATTAAAAAGAAACCGGAGAATAAGTCAAAGAAAAAAATGAAGCAAGAGAGGAAGAGAGAAGAGCAATATATAGTGTTTCCAATTTAGAATCGGAAATAGAATATCTTGATTGTGTGTCTTTGTGCCACGCGACACAATGTGATTTCTCTGACCGCAATGCGCTCATTGTATTTCACCGTTTTCATTCCATCCTGTTCTGTCGTGATTAGTTCGTCATTTCGGCGAAGAGAATGTGGAGTTTTGTGTGGGTCGTATTGTCTCAACTTACCGTGTCAACTTTGGGCGTCGTGTGTGGCTCCACTTTTTCTAATGAATCTTTCTCCTTTGATCATCCTCAGCTCCAACCTATCTTCCCCACCTCTTCCCTCCGAAAAAATTGAGCTTCCAAAAGCGTAGTGAGCAAATTGCACAATTTTCTCCAGCATCAATTCCAAAATGTATACAGTGAAGTTACCACAAAAAATAATCTCCCACCTTGAAAACTTTCCTCAAAGGAAGATTTAAAGGACGATTGAGTACACACCGGATCTCTTCTCATCTCGAGTGGAACGAATTTATAGTGTATCCCAAAACCTCACGTAATGATGACATTGCGTGAGTGGAGTGGCTATATGCGTGGATGATGATGATGAACGCATTTTTCTGTCATATGTTGAACAACTCCAGGAATGAGAGACCATACAGACGGAGATGACTTGACAATTTTCCCCACGTTCATCCACTCTCTCTCTCTGCAAATGTTCAAACAATTTCCCTCCGTAATCTCTCTCTGTTGCACCACCAACCACCACCGCGACTCAAAAATGTGAAGGCTTTTACGCATAAAATGTTGGGAAAAGTAGTTATTTTCTGCTGCGTTGACTAGACTCTCTCTTCTCATTCCATTGTGTCTACTGTCCATGTGTCTCCCTTTTCGCCCGACGACGACCAACAACTGACATGAATACTGACACAAACAGCCCTTTTTCAGATGAAGAAGATGTAACGAACAAAAGAGATGATCTCCGTGTGTATCCTTTCATACCTCAAAGATTCACATCACGTCCCTGTACACACATTCATTGAGGGGGAGAAAGTATTGCAACAAAGTAAAAAGGGAGAATCTTCAAAGTTCAAAGCACTCATCCACCGCCGTTTTATCTCTCTTTTCCTCTCCATTGTATTCCCATTCCCTTCTCTTTAAGTGTCCACAGACAGGAACATACACACAGAGGAAAAAAATG
The DNA here is from genome assembly GCA_027743745.1 of Alloscopus bannaensis. NCBI lineage: Eukaryota > Metazoa > Arthropoda > Collembola > Entomobryomorpha > Entomobryidae > Alloscopus > Alloscopus bannaensis. Next base: position 8,726 of record JAHZMW010001888.1, on the reverse strand, counting down.
CTGGTCCTCATATCGTTTCTCTCCCTCAGAAGATGCAGTTTAAAAAAAGCATATTATCTTCATTTCACTCGAGAAAACTTTCTCCAAACGAAAAAGAGAAAAGATCACACGTGATCACTTGCAGTGTCTTCTTGTTTTGATTTCCTCCTTTCTCTCTCTTTCTCCACCTTTTGTGCTGACTTTCTTCGGAGAAAAGAAGGAAAGGACCGATTTTTTTTTAGCTTTGTGAGTTCGCTCCATACGACAAAAAAAATCGTTTTACGCACATATTGCGTTTTTCTTTGTTTGTTCCGCCGTGTGTGTGCAAAGGAAAGTTACTACATCCGACCTTTTTAACTTCACATCCAGAGGAAAATGAAGGTTTAAGAGACAAAAAAGAAGGTGAACAAAGTCATAACCATTTTTATGGATGTTTACATTCCCATTACACATGTTACTGAGGGAGGAACGCACAAACGTAATCTTTTCCCTCTTTTTTGGCACGACGTCCCAATGTTTTGGAAAACAATCACCTGATGAATATTTGCCAAAAGAAAATCCTTTTCTCTCTGAGAACAACGTTATTGGATGTGCGTGTCTGTGTGTGCCTTGCTTTTCGTGTTTAGTTTGCGTTGAGCTCATCATGATCACCAGATAAAATAGGTCAATGATGAGACGACAAGGGAAAACGGGGCAGATGGCATGAAACGCAAGCGGCTTATATTCTTACTTTCTCCACTTTCTCTCCGCTTTTGTCACAAGTCACAATATACTTGGGATGGTTTTAAAAAAAACGAATTGAGATGGAACGTCAAACAGGATTCTCAGGGGGAGAGACAACGAGGGAATAATGTATTAGTTGCCGATATGTTGCGTCATAAAATGTGAAGACACACCACACTGTGTCGTTTTGGATTGCGTGTCTCTGTGTGTGCTCATTCTTTTCACAATTCTATATTATGACTTGTCTTTCACAGATCTCTCAAATGTCAGTCAGCGTAGCGTGGCTTCCACCCACGCACAGTCAAAGATTGAAATTATAAGGCTGGATGTGTATATATGCGTATCTCACGTTGTAAGTTCCTGTGTATTTTGTATGTTTGCTCTTTGGATTCGCGCAAAAAGTGAGCAAACTGAAAGAAAGGACGAAAAGACAAATAACCTTGAGCCTTAGTTTTTTGCAACTTTAATATTAGGGAAACAAGAGCGTTTGGTACACTTTTACGTGTGCTTTCGACTATCTTTGTGTGGAAATGACATGACAGAAACTGACAATGATTTCCTTTCTAATTTTAGAAAACATTTTCCCCATGAAATCAGAGGGATATTTGGAGAATTGTGCAATTTATTTACAAAGAAAAAGCCTACTTGCATGACTCGTTGTTTTTTGTAACACAGAAAATTGTACAATGAGAATGCATATGATTCGACCAAGATGGAGAGTCGTGAATTTATTTTAGGATGAATAATAATGCAAATTCGAGCATAATGTTTGAGAGATTACAATGAAAATTTGAATGAGATATTTTTAAAATTGGGCATGATTATTTATGAGGTAGATTTGAGTTTGACGTTGCAGCGTCGTTGGATTTTACTTGGATGGATGACCCTCGTCAAATTCGTGAATCAACTCGAGGCGTCGCATCTTCTCCTCGTGCTCGAGCTCTTTGATCGCCTGCTGGCAAAGGTCTTCAATTTCCGCCTTGTGCTTGAGAAGCACCGCCTCGACCACGATTTTGAGCGTAAAGTTTTCATTGTTCAGATCAAACTTGAAGCCAGTGGTCTTGGTGAGCTTGTCCCAGTGTTTGTCCTTCATCCCCTTGTTGGTCATCAGCTCGACGATGGGACACCATTCGTTCATGTCGTTGACCCTCCTGTTAAGGGTCTTGAAGTCTTGCCACTCCTTCAACGCTGACGGGAGCCTGAGGCACCGAGTTCGGAAGACGTCCAAGTCGTGAATCACCCTCGCCATTGTGGATTCATCGACCGGCCAGCGGAAAGCAGAGTATGAGTTGAGGGAGCGGAGAAAGTCATTGTACAAGCTGTACAGCTTTTGGAGAAGGGAGAGCTGCCTCTTCACGACGTGCATCTCAGGATAAACATTTCTCTGGAAGCCGAATAATTTTTCGCCCGAGTTGCAAATCGTGTAGCGCTCCCACAGCTTCGTCAAACTCGTCCTGGAAGGTGAACAGACGGTCCGTGGCGACCTCGACGGATAAGCCGTCCTTCATCGGCCCTTTTGTATGGTAGCGTTCCATGTAACTCTTGAGGTCTCCCTGGAACTTGGCGACTTGCTCTATCAACTTTTTCCGGTTTGCGTCCTGCTCCCGTCCAATCTTCTGCTGTGTTTGGATTCCTCGGCGAAGCATATTGTTGAAGTTGTAACGGAGAGTTTTGGCTCGATGCAGCTCGTCCTCGGGAACTCGGTAATCCTGCCGGTGGAGGAAGGCGTAACAGTCTTCGATCGGCTTCAACATGGAGTCGTGCTTGTACTGGTTCTCGCGAATTTTGATGAGTGTGCTCATCACCGCAAATAGGTCGTTCATGTCTTTAATGGGAATGTAGAGCTCTTTGTTGCACTCCTCGATAAACTTTTCGATTTGAGCACAAATCGCCTTGTACTTGTCGCTCAGATGTCGGCAGTACGATAGTCGCCACTCCTTCACCTCACACTTGAAGCCGAGCTTGAGCTCCTTTGTTTGAACTTCGAGAGGACCAGCTCGATGCGAGACTTGGAGGTTGTCGATCTCGTCGTCGAGTTCTTTGTAGGTTCGCATGATGGCTTCAATTTCGGTGATGACGGGATCCAATGCGATAACTCCGGAGACCTCCTCGTCCCTAGTTTCCTTCCAGAGGAAGTGGTAGTGCATGTACTGGGCAGTGATCATGTGCACCCGAGGCTTCGCCTGCATCACCACGGTTTGCATCATGAGGACCAGCTTGCTCACGTCCTTGTGCTCCATCACTGACTTGAAGCAGTTCTTGAGGCGGGAGTTCACCTCGATTTGGAATGACGTTCGCACTGGAGGAAGAATAAACTAACCTCATTGATTTGAAATTTATTTTTTGAAGTTATAAAAAATTGAGTTTTTTCTTTACGGTAAGCATCTGCGTGCTGCATGCGAGCATATTGGTTCACGGGCTCCTCGTCGGTGACCTGTGGCTTTGTGGGATCCTTGTAGTAAGGCGTGTCCGCCTCCATTGGGAAAGAGGATCGTCTCAGCTGCCCCCAAATAACGATCCGCTTCATGCACTCACAAATAACATGAATTCCCCGAACCAACACTTGCTGCATCTCGTGCAAATGCGGTTTCAACGTGATTGACGGAATGGTAAGGACGAGGTCCGCCACGAAGAGTGGCACTCGGTTGAGGATCTTGCCTGGATTCCTTTTGGAAATTTGAGGCTCCTCCGTTCGACTTCGGAGAATGTCCAAACTGATCCTCGTCGCCTTTTGAAGGGCTTCAATGCATTTCTGGTTGTAGAAGGCGAACACGTGACGACACTCGTCGTAAATGTGGCCCATCTCCTCCTTCGTCATTTGAGTTGGCACGAGACTTGGATCGACGAGAGGCTTGTCATTCGCTCCACCCGCGGCTTTTGCAGTGTCTTCCGCCGGAATTGGAAGTGGTCCCGTGGTCGACAGCCAAGTGAAATGAGGGTCGTCAGGAACTGGAAGGTCGCAGCTTGCCAAGAGTCCAGTGATAAGTTCCCCGACGGCATGCTCACAAACACGAGACTTGTACTCGAGGTCTTGCGAAACGAGCCCGGCGTAGCGGTGCACCCTCTCGACAAACTCATCGGGAGTCATTGGACGCTCCTCAGGAATGTCGAGGAGGAGTGTGTGAGAGATGTCGTAGAGAACTTGGCTGATGCGAATCGTGTTGATCTCGTGAACTCTGCGAATCACCTCCTCCAACTCGTTCTGGTACGCTTCAATGTAGTTGAAGTACTCCTCCGTCTTGAAGGAGGTCCAATTAATGTTTGTCACTCCGGGCATAAAAGCCTTCTCCACCTTTTTCAAGATAGGACGCATCAGCACCGACAGGTCCTGCGGCACCTTCGACTTCATCCCGAGGAAGCGCTCGAGCAGCCCTTTGATCCGTTCGTAAGTCATGTACAACTTGTCCCGTTTGTAGTACACCACCTGCGCAATGTCCGGGACCTCCAAGTCCATTTTTCGGAAAATTTCCGTCTCCTCTATGATCTGCCTGAAGAAGGGGTCAAAGTTGAGCACCAGCTCTTGACGCATGTTCCCCCTCAGGGTGAGGATTGGGGCTTCCAGAGAGTCATAAATGGAGTTGCACTGTGTCATCCAGGACTCGTGGAAGAGGATCTCGTAGAAGATGAGCTTCTTTGCGACACTGTTGAAGAGCTTGATTGTGAGCGTTGCACCGTCCCGCTTGAGAACATTGGTCTTCTCCTGGAACCACTTCATTGGTCGTTCCAACCGCCGGTACAAGTGTCGTGCCCAAGCAATCTTCCCCGCAAACGGAGGGAAGCCTCGAGGAGTTGGTGTCTCGTTCTTTTCGCTCTCGTAAATCTGCTGGAGGAGAATGATCTCGTTGTGGTAGAACTGGAACAAGTACCACAGCTTCGAGTCAATGTCGAGGCAGCGGTTCTGCAGATTGGCGAATCGCTCGAGAAGGCGCAAGCCGTGCATCGCGGTGGGACAAGCGTCAACTGCGGAGTCCATGAAAGCCTCCAATTTGATCTGGATCTCGTCGATGGCATTCCGAATCTTGACAAAGTCCTCGTCAAAGTCTGGTTGCCGGAATTCCAGGGGGTCGTATGACTTCATTTGCATCTCCTTCTGAAGACTGATGAGTTTCGCGGAGATGTCTTCGAGACCATCGATGTGCGACTCGTGAACGGGGTTGTACAAGTTGAAGATTTCCTCAATCGTTATGATCTGTTGTACAATAGTCGTTTATGCTCCGCCAAAATCGTACCTAATAGTCTAGATTATATTTGTATTTTTCCTACTTTTTTTAGCCGGTCACAAAACCGCTCAAATCGGCCAAAAATGTTGTTCACCGAAAAGTCAAAGCGCTTCCGGTCTGGATTATTCTGGAGCTCAGTTTTCGTTGCTTCGTATGAGCCTCTATATGTTTCATACAGTTCTATGCATTTCTAGGGAAGAAATTTGCATTAAACCAACAGACAACACATTATTGCACTACATCTGCTATTTTTGATTTATTGTTACATTGAGCTTTTCCGCAAGTTTGTCCTGGTTCCAAATCGTTTCTTGACCATCGTTGGTCAAATATCGTCGACAGGAGGCAACCATTTGATTACTTATCTAAACATAATTAGATAAAGGTCAAATACGGGCATGATGATAGAGATCACTCTGTTTACTCTGCAAAGATGAAAAGCTCGTGTCAGTCCAATCTTACGAACCTTGACCATGAGTGCCGTGACCTTTTCACAAGTATTGTAATAGCGGGAAGTGGTGTGAATTGTGCGAATAGTGTACATCATGCTGTTGATGTGCTCAATCATTCCTGGAGGGTCACACTTTAAAAATCGGCAAAAATGTATAATTTTCTTATAAAACGCTGCATTTACATAGCATTCATTCCCGTTCATAATAGGAGTGTACCTGGTACAGGGGCTGACAAAATTTCTCCAGAGCGTACATATAGCGAACATTGTCCCTAGCTTCGTGATATTCATCAGAAACTCGGGAGTCTACATCTTTCCAGCGCTATACATATCATGACGCCTTTTAATTAGCTGTTTTGCAATGAAAAAGACTTGTTTTTGTAGATCAGTTGATCGTTGAGTACCCTCAGAACTCTGGACTTTGCATGGAGTAAAACTTGAATCAGATTGATAAGCTGCCACTCCTGCGTCTGCTGAATGATGTAGCACATTTTTGCCATGAGATTTCTCCAGTACGCCAACTCGGCAAGCGGGCCCATCGTGTCCGTCTCTTTTCTCATTTGCTTCGAAATGGCGAGCACTCGCTCAATGTTTTTACACCACACAATGACGGCGGACTCGATCTTTTGCACAATTTCTGGGTGCTTTGCAGCCTCCACAATATCATCCGCCGTCTTGATGGCTGTCTCAGAAATGTCGTCAAGATTGGAGATCTCCTTGAGATCCAGTCGACTCGCAATGTCGTTTTTACAATCTTGACAGCAAGAAGGGGCGAATTGACACTAATGCTTCTTTCAATATGACACTAATAATCCCGTCATTTGCACAAGACTACCTGAGAGGAGTTCGCAGTAATGCGTGATGGCTGTGATGAACCTGTTCTTGATCTTGGCAGCCATGTCCTCATCCGGCACCGTGAGCCACGTGGTGTTCGCCTTGAGATTCTTGAAGTAGATGATTTGAAGCATCTCGTTGAGTGTGTCGAGCACGACACCTGGCTCATCAGGATCTCGGAGGGTGACTAGACCAAAGAAGCACTCCTCTGACACGTTCTTCAGCCCGATTTTATTGCTCGTATTCGGCCGGAGAAAGTACATGCAGAGACCTTTCATCGGGATGTCTGCCCCGTTGGTGACCATCACCCTTTTCATCTTCTCTCGTTTCCCACCTGGGGCGAGAGTACGACCCGACTCTATTAAAAAAAGACGGGATGTATGTGTATTCAGCGTTTCGTGAGTGAAAGGGCATATTATAATTTTGATTACCAGGGCCAGGTGAGTCATGCTCTTGGAAGTAGAACATGATGGCCCTTGACCCATTTTTCTCAAAAAACGCTTCCATTAAGTCGATGTAGTCTTGTGAGTCGATAATACACTCCTCCACGTCCTTCGGCTTTTGGTCGGTGAAGAACGCGATGATGTCGATGATCTGTTGATGGTGGACGTCGAGGGCGGCACGACGATTTTCTCGCTCCTGTTTAGCCCTCAAGATCTTTTGCTTGTTGACCTCGGTTTGGAGGTGGGCAGCGGCGGAGGGCTTTCTCTTCTCGTGCTCTTCCTCCTTCGGCGAGCCTTGCCGGGAGAGACGTCTGTCCTCACGCAGGTTTAGGGGGCCCATCTGTGGCATCAAGGGCGGGCACCTCTTGGTCGTCAGCTTCGGGCTCTTCCTCTCCGTCAGGAACTTCGGGTTCTCCGTCGTCAGACATGTTTCAGTTACACGCGTCCAATGCTTTTGAATAAAATTCTTCGAAGTTCACAATAAGCTGCTTCGGGTTCTCATAGTCCAAATCACAGTAATTTCAAAGGAATAGGCGGTGTATTCAGCATGACAGTGTTTTGTAATTACTACGAAATTCATTAGAAAGTCCACAATGGATTTACCAGTGGTGTTTTTGAGTTTCATATAGCAACAATGTATACGTGTTACAGCGAGTACAACTCGTGCATTTTAGTGAGAAGCTCAACGCTCGACAACGGTCAAAAACCTCAAATTGAAAGGGAAGGGGAACTAAAGGCTTGTGCTGTGTTTTGCACTGTGTTAACTAAAAGCAAACCTGTCTCTTTTGATGAGTGTTCAATGCTTCAACGCAAATTAAACCGGAGCCCTTTCATTGGTTTTAGACTTGCAAAACCACAGACAATGTAAACTTTTTTTTGTATTTGGCATTTTGATAGCTTTTCTCCTATAAATAACTATAAGTACACATCCGATTACAAAAAACTCTCATCCAATCCCCACTCTCTTTCTATCTTCTGCCAAAAGCGGATTAGATTTCCATAATATGCCTCCCCAGCCAAGCCGTTTGTTCAAGCGCTGAAACTCACTCCAAATTTCCCATTTTAAACCAACTTTCATTTCCGTCAGATATTTGATTTTTTACTCCCGTTTGAGAAACCATACAGCGCAAGCCATATCCAAAATCCAAATTACAAAGAGCGTTCACGTAAACGTGGAAAGAAAATCCATTATGATGAAACGTAATCCTTATTGTTTTACACAGAATTCTATTATTACCACAAACCCTATCCAATACCTTTTTACTGAGAAACAAATCCTGAAAGCAAGCAGCAGTCATCAACTCACTTTCTCTCATCACAAAGTTGCAATCTATTCAATCCTTTCCTCACTTCTGAAATGTTATGACATATCGAACGCACTCGTTCCTATTTCCCTCCACAGATATAGACGATATGGTGTTGTGCGTTGTGCGTGTTCAAGTGTTTGAGGAAAAGTGCCCATTTTTTAAAGGGAGAAAAAGTTTATTAATATGAGTTTTCTGCTTTCTACTCTCTTCCTATCGCCGCTCCCGATTTTCTCACATGGGTTTCCTTGCGTTGAGCTAAAAGAGGCTCATTAACTGGTGAATGATGAAGGCTGTAAAAAGATAAGAATGATACGGTCTAGAAGAAAAAAGCCTATTTTTTACATAAATATATATACGAAAGAAAAGTGAGACTTTGAAGAGCCTTTCTCCTCGAGAGCAGAGAAGACATGGAAAAGTATCGATGTTATGGAGGGAGGAGATTAAGTTTTAGTGTGCAGCGATGAGTTTTCCTTGTGTTCACATCTTCAACTGTATAGCTTACATTTGGTGTGCGAAGAAAGTGTGAACCATTATTTTTCTGTGCTAAAAGTCTACGCTGTGTGTGTACATTCTGGTCTGGCTACTTTCAAGGATCAGCCACTCCATGCAGACACACATCCGCTTAAAACATTATCGGGAAAAAGAAGGAAGTGGAAAAGCAGAAAAGAAAATACAATATCTGCTCATTATATACCACTATTTAGTCCCTCTCAACTCTATTTTGCATGAATCCCCCATTATTCCCAGTGTTCCATCGCATCGTCTGCATTAT
>JAHZMW010001887.1:0-16626 GCA_027743745.1 Alloscopus bannaensis | reverse complement strand
GCATGGCAAAATCTGACATGCCATGCCATGCGAAATACTGCCATGCCATGCCATGCGGGAAGCACTAGAAAGCGTAGTTAGCATAATTCCCTATTTAATTCGACGCTGTGAGATCCCATCGCATTTTTAATATGAAGTGTAAGAGTGCATCGAAGAGAAGAGATGAAAAACATCCAGTTAGTAACATCGGAAGAACAGATTATTTCTTGGTTAGCAACCGGGAAATCTTGCGTAATACAACGTGCATAAATTTTTTGATATGATATTTGTCAAGACATTTACGATATTGTCCCGACATTAATTATTGATAACAAACAACGGACATGTCAGTGAAAAAAGTTCTGAAGTGACACATGCCAAATCCTAGACCAAATTACTATATTTAGCGTCAATATAACAAAACGTCACAACACGCGTTTATCAACTCACCTTGAAAAAGTCTTTCAACTTATCCACGCATCTAATCTGTAAATTCCTTCCCGACAATTCAGGCAACCAACGTCGGAGTACTGGATACGCATGAGTTAAATCCATGAAGTTCGTACTTCTCAAATAGTCATTACTCAACTTGACCAACGTTTTCATGAGAGGATCGTCCAGCTCGTGAGATTTCCCAGTGACGAGGCGCCACACCACGTTGAGAACAGGGAGGTTAAACATGTTTACAAAGTGGACAGCCCCATTTCCCTGCTCGATTAACTTTCGGAAATGACACTTGAACTTGTCGTACTCCTCGTTAATCGCATCGTCCATGGACGCCGACTTGCCAAAGCCGAATTCACGGAGTGCTCGGACAGTGAAGCGGCGCATTGTTGGCCACACATTGCCAGTCGCAAAGATTATTCCTGTTTGTGACGATTCAATCTTTGAACGGGTTATTATACCAGTAAATATGACCATAATTAATTGCTTTACCATAATTTCCAAACATATTCCGGTCCTGAAGATTTGGCATCATGTGCCTATCAAAACTGACGACGTCCGACTGAAACACCTCTAACGCAGCCTCATGACTCGAGATCAGTACTGGCGGATTATAATGAGAAAATATGGTCACGCTATAGATTCTAGATTTTTATATCGCGAATCAAATTTGGAATAGTTCACCCGTGTCCAACATTCCCATTTTGATGAACATCACGTCCCCATATTTCGCAGCGAGTTTTCGAAACATCAGCGGTGGATACATCGTGAATTGGAGAGCGAGTTGAAATAAATTTCCAACCAGAGGAAATCTTGTCGGGCCTGTTTCCAAAAGACACCTTACAGAACATTTTATGTATTAATAGTACATACAAATAATAATAGTCATTCCATTTACCTGGAGGATACCCAGCGTATTTACTGTCGTCCCTTATTTTCCACAACACCAAAAGTGCGCCGAGAATTAGGCTAATTTGTATAAGGAGTATCATGGTCGTATAAAAATCTACTGATTCAAAGTTGACTGGAGTTTTCTAGAAGTAAAAAGAGTATGGACTGTGCAAACGTGAAGTTGGAAATAAACTGATATATTTTATTAGCACAGATTAAATAGGTATTCACCTTTTACAGTTTATAATGTATGCGAAGTCGAACCAATCCAGCAAGTTATTCAGCTGTGGTTCAAAGCGATCGAACCTTGGCTTCGCTGGAAAGATGTTGCAAACTGTGTTTTTTACTTTGTGATTGATATTGCCAAACGTTTATACGTTTGTAGAATTACAAAAATCTCAAAAGTCACCCGCATTCACATACATTTTTTAGCAAGAATTGGAATGATCTTCAAGCACGACGACTTTCCAGCTTCCGTTGTTTGTGGAGCTTTTAGAGCAACGTAATATCATCAGTAAATTTATGAATTTTGTTTGAATCACACGGAGTTTGTACTCATGGTCGTAAGACATCAGTCACCAGCGAGTTGCAAATTTTCTAAACGCTGTATTTCTCTCAATTTTTGGCTGAGGGATTTTTCTTTGTACAAAAGCATAAAAACCAGCTCAATTTGAGCTTTTACGACCATGATCTTTGATCCAACAAACATGCTGGCCTTGGTCTCGGTTATTTGACAAAAAACCGAATTTGATCGTTTCGTCTTCATGTACAGTCAATATATTATTGAATATGAAGATTCACGTTTGAACTCGAAAGAAAGTGAATTTTGTGTCTATCTGTAGGTTACAATTTGCTGAAAGTTGAAACACGTTCGGCACCTCAAGCATGCTTAATCAACACAGGTTTTTATACAATGTCTTAAGCGCTGAATATCAAAGTTGAGAACGCAGACTCTACTTTGCAAAGATTAATGCCATCTCAACTGATACAAACATATGCCTTATAAGCTTTCTACCAATAGTAATATACGAGTTCACAACTTGAAGGATTCCTTGCGGATAACCACAAACAATAATGTACACTCATACGGGGAAGTTTTTCTTCTAAAATTAATTCATGAGACATAAAGTTTCCTCCTGAAAACATAGCATTGGTTATTCCCTTAGCTTATTTCCACAATATAAACATCATAAGGTTGCGGAACATTTGTGAGGCCGACATTAGGCTCTGCAGTTGGTACTGGTTGGTTGGCCACCGTCTTGAATTCAAAGTGACGCACCAAGTTGACAGTATAGATGAAAAGAGTTGTCAGTGCCAACGATTGTCCCAAGCAGGCCCTCTTTCCACTGCCAAATGCCAACATGTACTCTGTCACTTTTGGATCGAGGCGAGTTTCATCACTGGTGAGAAAGCGGTCAGGTCGGTAAACTTGGGGATCTCCCCAAATTGACTTTTGCATGTGGACAGCCTCGTAATTAATGATTAAAGACGTTCTCTGTGCAATCAGTCAAACAAAGTTTTAAAAAACCTGGAATAATCACGTGTATATTGCTGTAAGCTGTAAATAAACCTTTTTAATTTTTTGTCCACGAATCACTACGTCGCTTATTGCTTCTCTTGGGACCGAAAGGGGAACAACGTTGCTGTACCTCATTGTTTCTAAAATAACTGCGTTTGTGTAAGGCAGCCTGAAAAAAAATTTGTTTCATATCCCACTGAATTCTTAATAATGTAGTATATTTAATGTAGTAGTCTTTACTTCGATTTCATTTCCGTTGTCACCAGAGAATCTTTGGGTATGACAGAGTTGATTTCCTCTCTGACCCTGTTCTGAATTTCCGGATTCCGGAGAAGGTGAAGCATTATAAATCCAGCCACACCACTAGTAGTGTCGGAGCCCGCTGTGTTATTTATACGATCACGTCAGGTAATTCAAATTGTATTTTGTAGAATTATGTAAAATAATGAATGACAACATACCTTGAAACAAATCCAGAATCACATAAACGAGCTGGTCATCTACCGAACAACGACATACAAGTATTTATATCTCACAATTAGATTTAAGCAGTTTTGTTTTGTGTTTATGTTACGTTTGTAAGAGTGATAGATTACAATTAAAAAGGGATTCTTTTCCGGCCTCTTTGTCCTCCTCCATTTTGGCAAGAAACACGTCGATAAAGCATTCCGGATTATTGTACGCTCCGGACTCCTTATGCTCTAGAGCGAGACCCTCGGTAAGACAACGTGGAATACAAACTTATAACATTACTCCGGATCATAATAGTTGATTAATGCATAAGAGTATTATATACCAAACTTGTTAGCTTACCTTGAAAAAGTCCTTCAACTTGCCGACACATTCAAGCTGCAAATTCCTTCCCGACAATTCAGGCAGCCAACGTCGGAGTGCTGGATAAGCGAGACTGATGTCCATGATGCTAGTACTTCTCACAAATTCGTAGCTCAACTTCAGCAATTTATTCATGCGAGCATCGTCCAGCTGGTAAGATTTTCCAGTGACGAGGCGCAATCCCACGTTGATAACGGGGAGATCAAACAAGTTTTCAGTGTGAACCACCCCATTTCCCTGCTTCATTAGCTTTCGCAAGTGTCGCTCGAACTTGTCGGACTCCTCGTTAATTGCATCGTCCATTGACGATGACTTGCCAAAACCAAAGTCGCGCAGGGTTCGGATCGTGAAGCGGCGCATAGTTTGCCACACGTCGCCACTCGAGAAGATTATTCCTGTAAATGACGGAGTTAGATTTGCAAACAACTATTAACATGACTAAATAAAACATTTTACCATAGTTTCCAAACATATTCCGGTCCAGTAAATTTGGCAACAGGTGCCGATCCTGAGTGACATCCGAATGAAGCAACTCTGACGCAGACTCATAACTCGAAAACATTACTGTAAAGTTAAAATAATAAATATCGTATTAAATACTTCACACAGACACGTCCCTATGACTCCTTCTCAATGCATTCATAAAGTTGTAACTTACCCCATACACTGTTTCAGTCAGTGTATGGGGTAAGTTACAACTTTATGAATGCATTGTGAATGCATTGAGAAGGAGTCATAGGGACGTGTTTGACTTCACACATTGTGTTTTTATATCATTGTCGATTTCAAATACATAATTTAAATAGCTCACTTGTGTCCAGCATCCCCATTTTGATGAACATCACGTCCCCATGTTTCGCAGCCAATTTCCGAAAAATCAGCGGTGGATACGCGGTGAATTGAAGTGCGATTTGGAATAGGTTTCCAAACAGAGGCAGTCTTTTAGGACCTGTAATTTAAAAAAAAAGTGGTTTGTACTGCGTACTAAATTTTATTTCCTGTTGCATTATTTCATAAAAAAGGATTGTATTTACCTGGAGGATATTCGGAGTATTTAGTATTGTCCCTTATTTTCCACAGCACCAGATATGCGCAGAGCAACAGGCATGTTGCAATCAGGTATATCATTGTTACGTATATTTTTATTTAAAGTAATTCAAAAAGTCCATTAAGAGAGTGGAAAATGTATATGAACTCAATGAACTCAACTCGGACTCAAGTCATGTGCAAATATTTTGAAACTAACACGGAGCTTGATTCGCCTTGAACTGAAGATTCGATTGAAACACACAAAAACTTAGTTTCAAGATGACACAATAGTTTTTTATGCAAAACTCTTGAGTCAATAGGTGGGCTGTATTTTGTACAACATGTTTTCCTTACATCTTCTGGTTTCGTGGTAAGTGAAGCTTTTGTCCAACTAGAAGTTGTGAAAATTGTTTACTACGAAAGAGCACTGACCGGTTTCGGCTCACCACGAAATGGACCACTTGAAGCTGAGTTGACTACAAATTGCAATAACAACCTGGGTTCATACTCCCACCGTGTTCGATATCTGATTTGCAGATGTTTTCCCCAGTTCTGGTTGCGGTAGGAAAAATGTTGATTTCCTGAAATGTACTAATTTTGTAACAAATCAAATGTTAACTAATGTCGTCTGGATTTTCTGACAAAATATTGTTTAGTTGCATAATTTGTCTGGACATTATTTTCTGACAAGCTGAAATGTCCATTTGCAAATCACTCTGTAATTACAAGGAAGTAGCTGCAGGCATACATATATGTAGGGAATAATGTACTTTATATGTATGTACAATTATAATTGTAATTTGGAGGAATTAATGTGTCAGTCAGCTCATTATAGCGTACCTTCACACAATACAATGCGAATAATTTTAATGTTCGTCCTCTTATGGCTAAGAATTTGATAAAAAATTAAGAATGCTTTATGAACCTTTCCTACTTGATTAAATTCATATGAAGCATTGGAAATATTTTGTGGCAACTACGTTTAAGCATACATGTAACCCTCTCACCAAAATCTTTCGTTCTCTGTGTTCGGAAAAAGATGCGAAAATGGACGGATGGTATTTATGAATATTGCTCGTCTTAGCTCTAGTCTCCACAAAATAAAAAAATCAAGTCGAAAAAATTAATGAGAAGTGTTGTGTCTTCCAGTTATGAATTGAGTTTATTAGCTTGTTTCCACAACAAAGACATCAAATGGCTTGGGACAATTAGTCATGCCGATTTTCGGCTTCGCTGTTGGAACAGGTTGATTGGCCACCATTCTGAATTCAAAGTGACGCATCAAGTTGACGAAATAGATGAAGAGAGTTGTTTCCGCCAATGATTGTCCTAAGCACACTCTCCTTCCACCGCTGAAGGCCACAATGTATTCCGCCATTTTTAAGTTGATTCGAGCCCCATCGCTGGTCAAAAACCGTTCAGGTCTGTAGACTTCGGGATCACCCCAAACTGACTTTTGGCGGTGGACGGCCTCGTAATTAAGGGTTAATGGTGTTCCCTGCGCAATGATTTATATTAGTTTTTTTTTAAAAAGCCTTGCATTATTAATGGAAACGTGATTGCAAGTCCAACCTTTTTTATTTTATGTCCACGAATAAGTACGTCTCTTGTGGCTTCTCTTGGGCCAGAAAATGGGACTACGGTGCTGTACCTCAAAGTTTCTAAAATTGTCGCACATGTGTAAGGAAGCATATAAAATGATTGGATGGCATGTATCTCAAATTCCAAGTAGTACAAACAAATGTTGCGTTGATCATTGTTGCATTCTTTGTTTTTATACTTTGATTTTATCGCAGCCGTCACTCGAGACTCTGGTGACATGACAGATTTGATTTCCTCTCGGACCCTTTTCTGAATTTCCGGATTGCGAATCATGTGAACCAAGCTAAATCCGAGAGAACCACTGGTTGTGTCGGAGCCCGCTGTAAATTAAATTGTAAAATGCTTATTTCTTATTAAAAATTTTATACTTGATACATACTAGGTAAAGGATGATGTACCTTGAAACATATCCAGAAGCACATAAACCAGCTGGTCGTCTGTGGAAAAGATATACGTTAAATTGTAAAAACCAATTTATTTAGACTAATCGTAAAACTGTCGTGTGTAAAGAGAGAGATGTTACAATTAAAATGGGAGACTGTTTCTGCCTCTTTGTCCTCTTCCATTTTAGCCAGGAACACGTCGATAAAACATTCCGGGTCGTTGTACGATCCTGACTCCTTATGCTCCAGTGCGAGTTCCTTAGAAAAACAAAGTTTAATACCAGTAGTTGATCTAACTCTGGTATGATATAATATTTTATTTTAACGAACTACCATACGAGACTTTCAGCTCACCTTAAAAAACTCCTTCAACTTCTCCACACATTTAAGCTGCAAATTCCTTCCCGACAATTCAGGCAACCAACGTCGAAGTGCTGGATACGCAAGGGTGATATCCATGACGCTAGTACTTCTCACGTACTCGTGACTTAACTTGAGCAGGGTTTTCATCCGAGTATCATCCAGCTCGTATAATTTTCCAGTGACCAAGCGCCACACCACGTTGACAACCGGCAAGTCAAATAAGTTTTCAATGTGAACTGTCCCCTGGCCTTGCTTGATCAACTTTCGGAAGAGTCGCTCGAACTTGTCGTATTCTTCGTTAATCGCATCGTCCATGGACGCCGACTTGCCAAAGCCGAATTCGCGAAGTGAGCGGATAGTGAAGCGGCGCATAGTTTGCCACACTTCGCTACTCGCAAATATTATTCCTGTAAGTGACGAACAAGATTTTTTTTCTTTGTTTCAAACAGCAATTAATTTTTTAAGGACAATATCTTACCATAATTTCCAAACATATTTCGGTCCAGCAGATTCGGAATTAGGTGCCTATCCACTGTGGCATCCGATTGAAGCACCTCAGACACAGCTTCATGACTTGAAATCATTACTGGTGTGTAAAAATGAGAAATGTGACTGATTCACAATTTCCGGGTTTTATATATATTACGGTTCCATTCAAATATGGAGTTAATTTAGCACACCTGTGTCCAGCATCCCCATTTTGATAAACATCACGTCCCCATATTTCGCCGCCAATTTCCGAAAGATTAGAGGTGGATACGCGGTGAACTGTAGGGCGATTTGGAGTAGGTTTCCAAGCAGCGGAAGTCTAGTCGGTCCTGCGATTCCAAAAAATTTATGTGTATATTTTATACCTTATTTGTCGTACATAAATTATTTTCGCAATTACCTGGAGGATATCCAGAGTATTTACTGTTGTCCCTTATTTTCCACAGCACCAGAAGTATGCCGAGCAGTAGGCAAATCTCTATGAGAAACATGATGGTCACTTTAAATAAAAATAAGCATTTATTCAATAGTGGTTAGAGTCTATTGGAAAGAAATGGAAGGAATATTGGCTGGATGAACTTTAAGTTGAAAATGAGCTCAAGTATTATATGCAGACAAGTTGATTGCAATGAATTGAAACATTGTACAAGCACGTGGGCATTCTTCATACATGACAACATTTTGCCCAAACCTAGCCTAAAGCTATACCTACTTCAACAGGTTTGTTGCCAGGTATACACTCTCATTTTTTCTAAACTTTGTTTAATGTCTGTCTCTATTCACGCTTAGGTTTGACCATGAGTTGTCAGTCGATTTTTTAGACATTTTTTATGTGTATTTAATATACGCGACCACTTGTCTGCACGCGATGTCCAAATCAAACCAAGCAGTGTCTGATTCCAGTGCTTCGCGAACTCCGCCTTAGATAGAAAGATGTTACACAATAATGTATTTATTTTTTCATATTTGGATGATATAACGTCTGTATTAGTGTTACCTGAGTCTCTGAAGTTAGCTAGATTTATTAGACTTGACGGGAAATGTGGACGTCTTTTTAAAACACGATTTTAGATTAGAAAAAAATCAATATCCGTCACCGCGTCAGAAAGAAATTAATTAAATAATAAAAATATGCCAAAAGCGCAAATGTAGATAATTATCTGTAAAAACTACTGTTAAAACTTCTAAATCAAAGTATAGCAGAGTCGAAAATAAATTGAGAACTCTTTTTTACAAACTAAATTGTTGCAAGCAATCGTAGAGTTGTCCAGGTTTGTCATTGGAAATTTTCAGTTCTTTTTCACATTACATAGGTGAAATAATTTTTCACTGAATAATGCGTTACAGCGTTCAACCAATAAATCCAACTATTTATTGCACAAATAGTGTTGAATGCAAGCTCGAAACTTATTATGCACAACTCTGCCGTCACATGTTAAATAAATAAACTAACATAACATTAGTTTTCCACTTAAAACATATAAAATCCTGCAAGAAACGTTTGTTTTCATATTCATATTATACGTCAATAGCTACAATAGAGATGCTTAAGAAAACGTATATGATGACAGTCGTGAAAAAGTGTTGAATATATGAATAACTACAGTGCGTCCAAAAACCAAGGAATCCGTTGCATTTATGACGATAACGCAAGAATGGGCAAATATTAGACCGAATTTTTTATAGCAGTAATTGCACATTTATAATACTATTCTATTGCGACAAGATCAGCCACCACCGCCTACTTGTCCGTATTTTGTAATAATTAAATTGATTTTTTAATCAAAATACGGCGTCCAAAAACCAAAGAATCAGTGTTTTATTTTCTAAGTTTGCAAAGGGAGTTTGAATAATTTAACGGGGCCATTGGAACGAAAGGATTAAATTGTTAATCC
The DNA here is from genome assembly GCA_027743745.1 of Alloscopus bannaensis. Classification (NCBI taxonomy): domain Eukaryota; kingdom Metazoa; phylum Arthropoda; class Collembola; order Entomobryomorpha; family Entomobryidae; genus Alloscopus; species Alloscopus bannaensis. The sequence goes on along the minus strand of JAHZMW010001887.1, from coordinate 7,198 downwards.
TTTAAACGTTTTTGGCCTCAAGATGCCGACCGGCGCGCATTTGACTAGATTTCCACTTGTAAAAGTTGAAATGCTTAATCAAAGCAATCAGTAGGAGCATAAAATTGCAAAATGTTTAGGAATATCCCAACATGCGTTTAATAGTTACGTGTTGAAACAAACGTGAACTCCTAATTCAAATCCTGGATGACGTTCAAAGTGTTTGCCATCAAAAAACCATCCGCTGATCGCAAAACTATCGTCATCATTATACATTGCCTGAGAAAAATTCATGGACAACTCTTATCTAATATGGGAAAAGTCCATGGTTCACAACGTTTTTGGGTAAATTCCCAATTTAACATGTTAAACGTCGAACTCTAAGTCACTACTAACACCGGCACATTGAGATATTCCCGTACAATTTGCTAGAAATCTTCTACATTGTAATTCGGACAAGAAGAAATTTAATTTTGAAGGACCAAATTGACACAATGATTACTGCCATAGTTTACAAAAACAAAGTAGGTATTTTGTTTTTCCGACACGCAGCTAAGTGTCGGAAACACATGGGTTGAATAAAAATTGTACGCGTATAAATGTTAGAGCCAGTGTACTTGAGGGTACTAGCTATCATCTGTAATTTGCTGTCTTTTGCATGGTGCCATGAGGCTTTGGGTACATTGTATCCACACAGGTAGTTTTAGGCGAGCTGAAACAAACTCTACTACGTATCAAGACACAATCCAGGCAAAAACATTTACCGCTGGATTCAAAAACAGCGAGGCAGGGTTGATTTTCCGGCAAAATACTCCCACAATAATTGTGCATAACAACAACTAAATTGGAGACCGATTGGCATTAAAATGCGTTTTAATTGTTGACTGGTATCCACGTAGCCTTGATTAGTATCCAATTGTGGATTTTTGAGGCAGTTTTAGAAATAAACTTATCCTACCAGGGCAATAAAATTTATTCAGAATTTGGCAAGACTGGTAATAATGGACACTGATTCCTTGGTTTTTGGAGACCGCATTTTCTTGAAAAATCAATATAATTATTACAAACTACGGACAACTAGACGGGGATGTCTGATATTGTCGCAATAGAATAGTATTATAAATGTCAAATTACTGTTAATATATCTCGGTCTAATATTTGTCCATTCTTGAGTTATCGTCATAAATGCAACTGATTCCTTGGTTTTTGAACGCACTGTATTTATTAATCACTATACTATTTGATTTCATTGTAAAATTTGACGAAAATTTTTTGTATACACATTTGGCCAAAAAAAAGTTTATAAGCACATGTACAAATTCCTTGGTTTCTGGACGCACTGTAATTACTGCTTTACAGTCTAATCCAAACTACGAAACAAAACTGATAAGCTAACTAATAATAATTTGAGTATAATATTTTAGTTGGGAAGGAAGAAACTGACAAGGAGACTCTTTATACTTAACAACAACCACATGCGCAATAGGTTTTAAATGCAAATATTGAAACGCAAATTTTAAAAATTTCAACAATTTATAATTAACTAGAGGAAAAAGCCAACGTTCACGTTTAACGTTTAACATCGAAAAGTCAACAGCAGCCAAACAACACTGCTCGCACAAAAGAAAGTGAGCAAAAAGTAGCTCAGGGATGACTCGAACCCGAGCTAACCCGCCTCTGCATCCAGTCTTAGCCACCCAACCGTCAAGCCAAATTTTGATGAATGGTGCTCAGTATCTCGATGTTAGAGATGATAGCGTTACCGACCGCCTTACGACACACGACACGAGTCGTGGAAGTTTTTAGAGACTAGAAGCGGGGATTATTCTTAAAACGGGGATTATTATCGTTCCTATTCTTAGTAGCATGAAGATCAGGACTGTTGCGATGTTACGTGACTCTGGAGAGTATTCAAAAGCGTATTTTAAAAGAAACCAAACCAAACCAAACTCCCATATAACGGCGCCGAAAGAAACAAAAGATGGTGTCAAACCTGAAACCAAAACGACGAGGCACATCGGTAAACCGTACGATTCAGACGTTATTTCTTTGAGCACTAAATTCCGTAACTCAAAATTCTGGCGGAGTTTAAGTTTTTCTAAATACATAAATAGTCAAATAATTAAACATCGTGGATTTTATATTTATTTTTCCTTGAATAGTCATAGGAAAGTATTTACTATAATTTTTTAATGTGCAATGATTATCGTATTTCCACTCCAGAGCAAAATTTGCCATTTTAATCGGTGTAGGTAGGTTTTTTTGTGTTTACTAGTAGCGCTATTATGGTAGCTCCGGCATTTCCGGTTAGGAAATACAACAAGGCATGAAGTAGTGTAAAGTCAGCAGGCGATGGCGTCATGTTCAGTAAATATATTGTTATTGCGAGCCACACCATTTCATTTGGAATGATGTATGTCAAATACACATTTAGCATAGTATCTGACGCCGCCATGCTTTTAATTTTCTCAAATTTTTGGGTTTTGGATTGACTTTTATTGGAATAGGAACTGCGTAAGGCCAGGAGTAGGGGTAAAATAGTGAATACAAAAAAATGCAAGTTGTTCAAAAATAGTGAGTAACATTTTGTAAAATTGCAAAATTAAATCTTTTCTTTTTTGCAAAAGAGTTGGAGTAATATGAAAGCAAATTTTTTTTAGGTAAGCAAGTGCCTGGGTTTGAGAACAAAAAGATTACGTTATAGATTGCATTGGGCAATAGAAATGATCAAGCAAAACACAGTACATCGTATCTAAATGTTACGTTACCTTACGTAAAATATTATCAAACCATTACATAAAAAATTTTAATACAAACTCATGTATACTTCGCTAAACCAGTATCGACGTCGGATCTTTGTTTCGTCACACGACTATATTAGATTATATGATAAAACCGGAACAAAGTTTTAAAACATAAATAAAATGTGGACAGGGAAAAAAAATTATGAAAGCATAACTTGATCCAGTTGATTACACGAACCAATCATTTTTGGGGCATTTAATGCTCCTAAATTTAAATTTTTATGCGACGTAGGAACCTAACTTCGCTAAAATCATAACGATTAAATTATACAGATGGACGATGTGTTTAGCAATTATTTCCAAAATTGATTATAAACAACAAGAATCAAAGTTTAAAACTAACACTGCTTGATTTCTGTAAGAAACCGCCGTAGAATTATGGAATTGTGGAAGAATTTTTAATGTTTGGCATAAACGTTAGTCGTTATTACTAAATTATTGATTATTATTGATTATACGTTGTATAATTTTATAAATAATTGTTTTTTATGTGTTGTAGCTATCAAATATTTTTATTTTTGTTATATATGAGCACCACATACAATATGATTTTAAGACACGGATGCAAAACCTTTAAATCATGTAAAACGCAATGCTATGTCGTATTTAAATATTTATATTACATGATTAGTTACTGAACCGATATAAATTGCTAATGCGAGCTAGGGTAGAAAGCATCAAAGCATTTAAAAAATATTGAAAACATTTAATTTGCAGAAACCAAAACCAAAATAAAAAATCCAAGCTTTGAGCTACAAAATACACTAAAAGGACAACACCGGTTTTGATTGATTTGTGTAATCGACTGGATCAAGTATGCTTTCATAATTCTGATTTTTGCTGTAAACGTTTTATTTTGTGGTTTGTAATTTTGTTCCGGTTTTATCATATAATATAGTATAGTCGTGTTACGAAATAAAGATACGACCTCGGTACTGGGTTAGCTAATTATACATAAGCTTGTATTTGATTTTGATGTATTAGTTTGATAATATTTTACGTAAGGTAACGTAACATTTAAATACGATGTATTGTGTTTTGTTTGATCATTTCCATTGCCAAATGCAATCTATAACGTAATCTTTTTTCTCTCAATCCCAGGCAGTTGCTTACCTAAAGAAATTTTTGCTTTCATATTTCTCCAACTTTTTTGCAAAAAAGAAAAGATTTAGTTTTGCAATTTTACAAAATGTTACTCACTATTTTTGAACAACTTGCTTTTTTTTTGTATTCACTATTTTACCCCTACTCCTGGCCTTACGCAGTTCCTATTCCAATAAAAATCAATCCAAAAACCCAAAAATTTGAGAAAATTAAAAGCATAGCGGCGTCAGATACTATGCTAAATGTGTATTTGACATACATCATTCCAAATGGAATGGTGTGGCTTGCAACAACTATATATTTACTGAACTTGACGCCATCGCCTGCTGACTTTACACTACTTCATGCCTTGTTGTATTTTCCTAACCGGAATTGCCGGAGCTACCATAATAGCGCTACTAGTAAACACAAGAAAAAAACTACCTACACTGATTAAAATGGCAAATTTTGCTCTGGAGTGGAAATACGATATTCATGGTACATTACAAAATTATAATTAATATTTGCCAATAACTATTTAACAAAAAATAAATATAAAATCCACGATGTTTAATTATTTGACTATTTATGTATTTAGAAAAACTTAAACTCCGCCAGAATTTCGAATTACGGAATTTAGTGCTCAAAGAAATAACGTCTGAATCGTACGGTTTACTGATGTGCCTCGTCGTTCTGGTGGCAGTTTTGACACCATATGTTGTTTCTTTCGGCGCTGTTATTATGGATTTTGATGTGGTTTGGTTTCTTTTAAAATACGTTTTGGAATACTCTCCAGAGTCACGTGACATCGCTACAGTTCTGATCCTCATGCTACTAAGAATAGGAACGATAATAATCCCCACTTTAATTATATACCATTCACTCTGCATAATATTTTTGTATGTTTTGATTTTCATTCACGCGTTGACCACGTTTGAAAAAGTGTGCTCCTCTGGTGTCGTTCAGCAAAATAGGTTTTTTCAGTGGTACAATTTTCTTCATATAATTCATTCACACATTTACAATTGGCTGTATTGGATAGTGTACTTGGCCCTTACAGTCGGATTCTGGGTGCAGGTTTTGACAGTATCTATCGTAATTCAGGGCTTCGGAAAAATAGACCCTGTAATTTTGATCGGTTTGACCGTTATTGGCGGCGGGTTTGCGTTGGTTTTGTTGTTAATACTTGTTCGTCTATGTAATCTAATTGATTCTTTGCGGAACGTGCTTACAAAACAAACAATATATGCAGCAGAAACATTGGTAAAAAGAAAGTCGAAAAATAACAGAATTGTTTTGACTAGACTGAAATCTGTTCGACCTTTTGTGCTTAAGTATGGTTCCTATTATACATTCGGAAAGGAGATGTTTGTGGAGTACTATCGGTTGACTGTTGAAAGGATTTTTGATGCTTTGTTAGTATTTGATTTTACGGAGTATGGATAAGTTGTCTTGGATTGGGTTTTAAATATTTCGCATTTTGATCTTAAAGTATGTATAAATATTATACCGCTAAGAAAAATATTACATGTTTATCAGTATAGCAGTAATATGTGTTTGAAAATATTTGTAACCAGTTTTTAAAAAACAGCATAATGTTTGGTTTTACAAATTCAAAAATGTATAGCTCGTGTGCCATCCACTAAAAATTACATACTTATGGGTTGACAATTTATTCCGCATACAATACTTGACATATTCCTATATATTTATGCCTCCGTCTCGGATGTCCCGGGTAATCAAAGCTGTACGAAGTCACCCGAGACACTTTCAATAACCCATTTAGCATACATCCTTCAGATAACATTCCGGTAGCGTCTCTCGGTTCCTTGTAATGATCAGGACGTAGAGATGAAAATTTAGGTAAGCGTGGCAGTCCAATTAAATTCGTGTTTTCATCAATTACATTTCCCAAATTGCCACCAACATACTACAGATGAAACACCGAACTTATTCATAGCACAGTTCTAAAATCAAAGCAAAACTTCAATTTAAATTACAACAGTACTTTCAGTCAAAGTTAATATTTAAACATTTACAAATAAATTCATGCTCACCACTACACAAGGAACAATCGTGTGAAATACTCATTTATATCAAAACAAATGTTAGAGACACGTCAGATTTTGGTATTATGAGTCAACAATAGATGATATGAGTGACAATGCACCGATTTGTAATTAGTTTCTGAAGTAATTAAATAATATTACAGCAGAGTATTGTTGACGTACCTATATTGTTGATATGCAAGGTAAGTCTTTGATATTACGATGAAGATAAACACCAAGACAATGAGACCTGGATTTTGATGTGTGAGAGTTCATTCAAATGTCTCCAGTTACATAATATTTAATCACTGAATTAAGCAGACAAGGAATCCTTTTGTCAAGAATGAAGTATGGAGCATCTCGTACTTTGTCATTGGCTTGCAACTTGTTTTCTAATCGTGATACATTCTATGGGGAAAATATACACAAACAGAGGCACAAGTGGCAGATAGAAAAACTGGAGTCTGATCTGGATGAGATTTTTTTGCAAAAAAAGTTTTAATGTGGAGATTTGTCGACTTTTGAAACTTCGATGACTTGGCAGTAACGTTTTGGGCCCCTTTTTACCGCAAATGGTTGGTGGTAAAGAATGGCAATTTACAAAATTGCCTGTTGTTTATTTTGTTACAAAAGTTATGTGCCACCCAAATTGGATTCGGGTGATAAGACCAGTTTGGAAAAGTGGTTTGTCAAATTGGTGGAACGACATTGAGGAGCTGGTTTGCGAGGTTGTGGGTAAGGTAGCGCTCCTATCGGTTGAGAAGATCATGGAGGTGGGCGACTAGGCTCGTGTGAGGCTTGTATTGCGGTGGTGCGTGGTTTTTGTAAGCCTTCTCAAAGGATAAAAACGGCCGAGTTGGAGGTGGACGCGAAACTCTGGAGGTTGACAGGAGTGAAAGGTGATGAGTAACGCGGACAGCCGGGTGGAAAGCTTCAGGGCTTGTATCAGGAATAACTTGACTTAAAGGATGGAGGGAATGAGAGGTCCGAGGTGGCGCAAAAGCTGAGGATAAAGCTTCCCCGAAAATGTAAGTTGGTATTAATTTTAATGGGATTTCAACAATAGTTGAGATTCTTATCAGGTGGCTTATATCATTTTTTGAGTAGTTCGTTGGAGGCTGAAGCATACTTTTCCTCGGCCGTTGGTTGCGCCTTTAAAATCAAGAGAACTGACGATAACCAAACTGGAAACAGAATCCTGCACACATACTGCGAAATACGCATGCTGTCCCTGCCAGTAGGAGGGGGGGGGGGTAAACTCGGGACGGGAGGGAAGGGGCGAGT
>JAHZMW010001886.1:0-31124 GCA_027743745.1 Alloscopus bannaensis | reverse complement strand
CATAAAGTCAAACTTGTTTTGCATACTCTTGCGAGAGTAATAAAAATATTATTATAGTTAAGTATTATTGTTAAAAACAGATTTAAGATATTCTTATTTTAAATAATTTTAAATAAAAAAATTAAAAGCAATTCATTGTTTATTGTCTTGATTGTGATAAACGAATATAAATACGTTAATTGGTAATCATTCTATTATTTTCGCCGAATGCATAGTTCTATCAATATAATTCTGTAACTTTGCTTTATTTAAAATGCTTTACTTTGAATTAATAAATGAAACTTGTCAATGCAGTCGGTCTCGAAAAATTGTGGGAACAATTGATTGAATGCCTTAGGTACGTGTAATTAGCTCTGAAGCACCTGAAATCCTAGGCACATGTTAAATATTAATGCATACGTCAATAAGTATATTTCGTGGCAATTGTTTCCACACTGAATGGATTATTCTGCCATACACGAGCACAGTTCGACTATGTATAACCTGTCACCAAAGCCCACTCTTGACTGTGTTGATTTGTTTCTTCTGTATATTATGCCGCAATCCAAAATGCCAAAGTAGCAATTCGACAATAAATGTCTCATCATTTAAAAACAGATGCAGATTCAGATCGTCAGCGCTGAATTTTCACCCACACCTGTATTCAGGCTCCTAAGTCCTAAACCCATTGCATTTTTTAAACAAGTCGTAAAGTATTTTATTATTGCAAATTGTAAACTCACTACACTAGACATGTTTGATACTCAAATACAGGGAGTACATACGTTACATACTAAATATTTGTTATTTTATATTGAGAGAATGATGTTTGCTGGAAGTAGTAATAATATAGAGAGACTGAACTAGCAAGGATTTCTTGCATGATGACATCCAATTTTTTGATGAGCTGGACGATTCATATTGTTCACTGGAATCTCAATCCGAAACAATTTCCCTTCAGGCATGCAAATACAAAGTTGAAACTGTGGCTCCTTTTTCCCGTGTGTTGTGTAAGTGTAGCTTTGTCGGGTCACTCCAGATTCCCTTACAAGAGGCAAGTCATGAACATTGAAATAAATCCCTTCCTTCCCAAGCAAGACAACACTTCCGTTGACACTCTGAAAACAAAATTGTTGAGTTGCACTTTAGCTGACCATTTCAATCATGTAAGAGCTTCTTCTGGAAATTATTATTACAGTACAATAGTGTAACTACCCGTAAAAATATGTCTTGATCAGCCTTCCAAGTAAACTGCTTCCCTTCCATGTGCGTCCCTTCACTTCCTCGCAGATATGTAAATGAGGTGGACTCCAGTTGCAAGGTCGCATTCACTGCAGACGTGATCCGATTTGTTTTTGCAACTCGTACGTCCAACTTTTGAACACCTCTGGGAAGCCCCAAACTCGGTGTATTTGTGGAGAACATGTTCCGCCCCTTCTTGTCAACGACTCGCATCCCCGTAACTTTTGTGATATTAATAACATTCCGTTCAACAGAGAGTGAGGGCTGCGAGCCTTCCCGTACCCAGAGATGAACCTCGCCTCCACTTTCTCCAAAGATTTCCAGTGGTTTATTTTGGAAGCCTTGGATCACCCCGTCTCGTTTGTAAATCTCGTCCAAGTCAGTGTTCCCGAAGAATTTGAGATGCTTTGGAAGAAACTGCGTGGAATAAAATTATACTGAGTTAGTACCTTGGTTTAAACTTACAACTGACAGTAAAAACGACAGTTACCTCAATGCTCTCCATTCCAACGCCAAGACGGAGCACCCCATAAATCACGAATGTGAGAATGGAATTGGCAATGACGAGGAGTGTCAAAACACCGAGTAAAATCCAGAAGGCCAACGACTCGCCAAAGTATGACTCCAACGAATACGCCATGCCCCGCGACACCACGATACTGGAAGGTCGGCGCCCCACCAGTGACGTCGATATTTTTCCCGTCCGCCTGTCCCGACTTTGCATCATTTCTCCTTGAGGATATGCCGCTGCTGAGGAAGACGGCCCTTGACCATTCGAGCCAAATCCGTTGTTCACATTATGATGATGGTAAGCCTGTTGATGAGCTAAGCTTTCATGGGGGTCGGAAGAAACAATATTATGATGACCCGAGTAACTTTCTGAGCCAGCACTGCTAGTTGTCAAGTGTCTCTTCACGAGCGTCTGATCTCTCAAAGACATGCTTCGGTATGAGTCGTATGCAAGGTCTGGGATCGGGGATGATCGGACACTAGAAATTGTAGAAGACATTGTCTTACTGCTTGAGAGCAATCTTGTTTGATTCAAACAAAAATATTTCCCTTCTCGAGGACAGTGTTTATATCATCTTTGTTTATTTTTGTTGTCTCTTGATGAGCTATCCAGTTGCGGATAAAATGTAATGAAACACTGAGGTCGACTTGTGTACTGAGTCAACACGACTGTACTTTCACAGAGAGTTCACATTCACCGAGAATTTTGTCTTGAGGAAATGGTGAATACGAACAAGGTGGAAAGAGAGTATAGCACAAAAAATATAGCTCAACGTACTCTAAAATGATTTAGTGATGAATGCAGAAAATTTAAGTATACATGAGCCTGGTTGCGGATTGATTTAGAGTGAGAAGACAAGTACACGGGCTTTACGCACTCTTCCGTGTTTCTCAAGTGAAAGCAGTCTTCATCATGATCTTACGATCTAAAGACTCTAGACGATGTGTGACTTGAATATAACATGCAAGTTGTATGGAAAGTCTACGCCCGTTGTAAGCTACAAGAAGGCAAGTCTACGATTCGCAGTTTTGGTTAAAGAGAAGAAATCAGGTTGCTTCGCATATTTATTTCATATATTAAACATTTCGATTGTATGCATGCACATATAGGCAGTCACGAAATGTGCTAAACAATTTTCGGACACGTACGGAGGAACACATTATGGCTCATTTGCAGGTTGCAGGAAAGTTTAGATGTACATTGTGGTGTGGAGTAGGTGGAGGAACGTGAGTGTGTGGTGTAATCGCATGTTGGGTTTCACCAGATAAGAGAGAGAAATCGCTCGTGCAGCCTCGATGAGTTCCGAGCTCTATCGGGGAAAGTTTCTCGTGAAAGTGACAACATAAAGCACGTGTTAAGTGTGCAGCGGTATCGTCTATGAACATTTGTGGACTCAGTCTGTTGATATGACAAGATCGTTGACAGGAGAATGAAAGTTCGCTTGAGACAAACAAACTGGTACTGATAAACTGAATTGAATAGAATATAATATTTTGTGAAGAAAAGTGTTTTGACTTTTGTTTTGACTTTCACCTTTCTAAGTGAAATGCTTGCCATTTGCAATCCATGTACTACGCAGTACACCTTCCACCAGTTAGGAAGCTATTATGCTTAGAATACATGTCAAATATCAACCACAAGACCGGAATCGAGTAGCCTTTAATTGCGTAATCAAATGGAATGAAATCACTCACTGAGAAAAATGAAACAGCATGACATGGTTTATTAAACTAGCAGCATCGGTTCCGCGACAAATTTCTTCAAAAACACTGGAAAGACTGATTTTTCAAAATGGAGGCTTTGATCATTCAGGTAAGAGTACTTCAAATCAGTTTCAAACCTGTCCCCGAACTCACAATCAGAAAAGCATATTTCTGTTCATGTATCTGTACTACAAACTGTCCGTCCATTGTCTGTCCGCCTTTCTCCAGTGTTCATACAAGCTTCAATTTTGTCGTAAGAAAAAGGCATGCCATTCGCCCCACGCTAATCCTTTAAACTCTTTTCAGTGTGCCACAGTACTACACCCACAGTGTGTGAATTGTGTCATTGAAATCCCCATAATATACAAGTTACATACAACGTATGTAGACACAGCAATTTAGGCGAATTTAGTTTAGTCAGATGTGATAGGGATCGCATGATTGGTGATCTTGATCTATTTGAATGTAATATTGACTCAAGACTCGTGTGACTATTTCATCTCAAATCGTGAAGGTTGTTTGTAAAGTATAAAGTTATCAGATCCTTCTCCTCAAGCCGAAGCTATGCTTTGATCTAGGATCTAGTATGTGGCAGAAGCAGCAGCAGCTGTATGGAAAATCTCACAAAAATCTTCGAGTGAATTTATCAAATGTTTTTCTAATACGTAATTTGTCATTGACGAAATTTCTATTCCCTTGTAGGACATTGTTCCGTATTTCCTCCTGCTTGGATTGAGAATTCCGTTAAAACCCGTACGTATTATAGCGGCAAGCCTGCCTTTACACAGACCAGGAATTTAGGTGATACAGCTACGGAAATGCCGTGGTTTGTGATTGGAGTTAGTGGGGCCACTTGTGGAGGAAAGACATCCTTCACAAAGCTCCTCCAACGATCATTCCCTTGGGCCAAACTTGTTCACCAAGATCACTACTTTCACGACGACGATTGGCCTCATCATATTCGCGTTCCTGAAGCTGAAAATCATGTGAATTATGAAATTTTCCAAGCTCTCGACATGGAGAGGATGTACAAAGATGTGCAGGCCCTTTTGGAAGGACCACCAAAATTTATGAAACCTACCAGTACAAAAACTGATGCATGCAGCAGTGGAGGAGCTGAAGAAGTGGGCGACAAGGCGGAAACGCCAAATTATGACGAAGAATTTTTGAAGCAGATTCCTGATATTACCAGTAAGCCTTTCGAACAGTTTCAAACAAATCCGTCGTAGTATTCTCTTTTAATTTTTTTCCTGGTTTGTGCCTTGTAGAAGACATGGACCTACGCAGATACAGCACTGTGCCAATCCTCATTATCGAAGGGTTTACCATCTTTGGATCCCCATTCCTGTTTGAAAAGTGTCATGTCCGGGTTTTCTTTTCTTTGGACAAAGAAACATGCCGTGAACGCCGAGCTCGTCGAAGCTACTTTCCCCCGGACACGCCAAGCTATTTTGATAAGGTGATATATCCCGAGTATAAAACCCATTTTGACAGCTTCATCGACAAGCGACCGACTGTAACCGTTTTTGATGGGACCAAACCGATTGACACCTCTTGGTGGACTAGCCTACAAATTATAACTTGCCGAGTGGAGGAACAGCTTGGGAATAAACTGGAAGGCAAGAGGGAGAAAGAACTAAGTTTTGTATGAATATACTTTAAGTTCATATCACGAGCTTTGCCTTGAATAGTTTGAAAATGGTTTGACAATCGTTTTTTTTAAATGTCATAAAACAGAGTTCTACATTTTTTATAGAAACTTTTAATAAAGTATAAAATATTTACTTAGTTAACTCATTATTGTTATGTTATTGGTTTACACAAAATATCAGCAACGACATGATCTACGTGAGGTGCATAGGATTTAACTTTTACAACGGTCAGAACACTTACGTCCCAACTCTGATTAGGGTACAAATTCTTAAATAAATCAGCAATCCTACCACAAGCTTCCTTGGACCAATCCATACTTCCGTCGGTCAATCTTTTAGCTTCTGGCATTATTTGATTATTTTCAGTCGTTCGTGGTTTCATATCAACATTTCCGTGCACATGAAGCACTCCTCCGATGTCTTTCTTCAAGGCTGCACAAGCCGTTGCCCACCCTGCCTCAGAACTAGGAATCAACCCCAAATTCACATGATCTGCCACATTTTTCGGGCACATTAGACGATTATCGCCTGCAACAATACTGTACTTTTCGGGAGGGACTTTGTTCAGCTTCAGGTTATTTTCCAAGGCCTCCACCGCTGCAGAATTCCACTCACAAGCGTAGAGAAAGTCAGCCTTGGAGTGGACAAGATAGGTCAAGGCGAAGTAGCCTATTCCTGCGTACATGTCCACCACACACTTTCCCCTGAGATCCCAATTGGCAATCCGCTGCTTTTCGGTAATGTTCCCACCGCTGAACATACATTTGCAGAGATCCCAACTGTACAAAATTCCGTTTTCCTTCTTGGTCACCCAAGTCGACTTTCCGACAAGGAGTTGAACTTTAGGGCTCCGGTAGTCGTCATTTTGTGTGGGGCCAATTTTCCTGAAATGAAGATTCATAACCATTATAAATATATATCCATGAAACAATGTCATCCATTTTTTATACATGTCACTCGTACCTCGCCAATCTGTTGCACCGTAAAAGTTCACAGGTGCTCGCCAAAATCTCTGGGTGCTCCAACCACACATTTGCTGTTGCAAACGTTTTCTCCGGCACCAAGACCAAGTCCCCATGTTTCTCCCATTTCAGCGGCAGCTCCCTCATCAAGTCCTCGGTTATCCAGTCTTCCTTTTCCAGGAGTGACACGAGGACGGATCTCACTTGCCTTGCAACTGCCATCCTTGTCAATGGTCAGTATTGGTCAGTAAAATCTCCGGAAGTTGACCTTCCATGCGAATAATGCCATGTTCACCTAGCGTGTTGTGTGGTTTAGGCTTGAAAGATTTCTGTGAAGCTCTCTGGAGACATCAGCTGATGGAATCCCAGCGATTCCGGAGGTTTGCAACGAAGAGGTGGCTTCAGTCATGCACTGGGAGATTGGTTCGCATCGAAGTGAGAAAGCATGAAGGATTATTGAGACGAAGGAAGATAAATATTTACAAATTGTGAAGTAATAGAAAAAATACGTAGGTTTTTGATCAACCAGCAAGGTATTCATTTTGATTGATTAATTAGTCATTATTGAAAGCGGCGTGAGCAAAGTTTTGAAGACCACCTAAGGAACAATAAGGTTCCTCATGTGTCACATCAGGACGATCATCATGAAGGTGGTAAGTTCTTTGCACAAATTGTGATTTCAAGATGCCGCGATGTTTGCATATATTTAGAAAAAGTGCCTTTTGCGGTTTGTAATTTTAGTCGCCACCTCGATTAATTACGAGACATATTTTACATGCATTTATTCCCGAAACATTCATTCACATAGACCACACGCACACATCATCATAAAACGAAATTATAACTTGATAATGCGTATTTAAATACTCAAAATGGAGTATTAAAATAGCACGGGGGTAGTCTTATCAAATTGAGCATTAGCTAGATTACATTGTTTTATACAAAAGTACGTGGCTAAATGCGCTTCAAACACACAGAGCGTGCTGATTACTTAATTNATAGCACGGGATTAGTCTTATCAAATTGAGCATTAGCTAGATTACATTGTTTTATACAAAAGTACGTGGCTAAATGCGCTTCAAACACACAGAGCGTGCTGATTACTTAATTTTTATCGATACCGAATGGGTAAGTATATGGCGTATGAAAGTAAATTTAAAGGCGTTGATTTGACCTTGGTGTCACCATTATCCTCAGTGTAAGTAAACAACCTGATTAAATCTTTTACTTGGCGCATGCTATGCATTACTCAACAGAACCTTGAAAGAGAATTTAATGTTGTTATTTGTGTACAACAAAGTTATTGCGCATAATGCGCAGCGCATTTCAGACAGGTCATAGCTGTTATATAAAAGCAGGTCATTCACATATATTCGTATTCGCTGTCATCGTCTTGTTTTCGTCTCAATCATTTTCTGGAGATGGCTAACCCTAGATTCTATGCGTCAGATGAAATTTGTTGTATAATACTCATTTAATCAGTCGGCTATTGTAATATGCACTATATAAAGGCCTTTGTCATGGGCTAATGAAATAAAACGAGTTTTTATTGGGTATAATGCGAATAATCATGCAGACAGCCAGCAACTTATCCGTAGAATAACAAGCGAAGCCAATCCAGTTTCACGTCTACCATTTTTGTTTTTACACATCCGGTCGACCACAAAGTCAGGAAACGGCAAACAGACCACGACCAGGCATTGGTAGCCCTTTCGCTGCTTGCATTTTCAATACTGTACACAAAGAAACCAGTTTAATGAGGAACATTTATGTAGTTTTATGGCAGAAAAATGACTGGACACTGTATGGAAGCAACCTCATTATGTTAATTCTGTGCATGCATCACACGAATTGTCTATTTCTTCACAGAAAATATTTAGTTCTTCTTTGTATTACTTGGTATACCAATATTATTTATCATATTGTTAATTCTAAATTCTAATTCTAGTTTTTAAAGCAAAATGCGACCAATTTCAAGCATTGGTGGCCTGTGAGATCATACATGAAATTATAGTAACAAGCATAATCATTCTCTCCGTAAAGGTTAGCCAAATGCATTCAGTAATGCCTAAAATACTATACCATAATTGATAGCAAGGTAAATGTTGCATTTCATGTTCAGAATTAATTTAATTGACGATGAGCATGCATGCAACCATGCATGCCACGCTCATTTTCCTACTTACTAAATACAGCAGAGTACAGATAGGCTGAAGTGAGTTAATAATCGCTGTATTCATGCTGAAACTAGTTTATGTATATAGACAAGTTGTTATCAAAAGTTAAGACCCCAATTTGATGTGTTAACGTCATATTTATCTTTACGGATTTAGGAAATGCTTTTTCACAATATGAGCTCCAGGCATGGTGCTTGTGCTCATTGCATGCGCATGCAAATAAACCTTCACTTCGTTCATACTCTGTTGCACGTGTAATAAAAGACGAGTATGTAATCTGTGTATTTTGTGTATTGGAAGTTTCAAGGGTAAAAGAGTCGCTACGTGCGAGTGTTATTAGACAAACTGACTGGAAGGTTTTGTCAGTGTTGTTGATTCTCTGGACGACGCGTGAAATGCTACAACTTATTCCACGATCATTCTGCTTTTGGTATCGACAGACTTGGACAGAGGTTGAATATCTCTGAAACTTTGAGATAACAAGGTGGTATTATTAGTAAGAGTTACCTTGTCCGGATTGAGTGGGAGTTTTATTATTCTTACAAGTAATTTAACGAGTGCCGAATCTGGAACTCCTGTCGTAGGTGTCTCTAACTCACTTAATTTAATATAGGTATGTTCTGAGAAGTCCAGATTGTTTAGTTAGTCTAAGTGTTTTTCAACTAAAATTTTTTTAAGTACAAGTATCTTGGGAAGTCAAACGCTGGCATGTAAAATCATTCATATAAAATTTACATTGTTCTACATGAAAAGGTTCTTAACTTATTCATTCATAGTTTTAGTGGGGATATTTCTCTCAATAGGCTGCGAGCTAATTTCTAATTTTGGATAATCGTATAAATCCAGAACCGCATTTGACCGTATTCACACGCATCGCCTCTCGATTCCTGAAATCATTATGATGCATTCATGATGATCTGCTTCAACATGTATTTGGTTTGGTGAGAGTCCTGCATAATTGGAGTTCGCTGGATAAAGTTCAATCAGTGCTTGGTCTACAGGGCTCAAAGGTCTTTCGTTGATGATTTTTAGTAATTGTATGTTGAACCTGTTACTGTTCTGATTTGTCATTCCTCCTTGAAAGCTTTTGTTCACGTAGTTCATGCAAACATCAAGGTTCGAAGTTCATATAGCAGAATACTTCGCTCATCCACAAATTGTGTCGTAACTGAAGCGTAAACATCATCGATCACGATAATAAATGACGAATTCGGCTGAGCTCTCGGTGTCACCCTAAAACTATATTTGGTATGCCGTTCAAAGTTCAAAATTGCAGTATCAGAGGTTTTCCGTGTTCGTAATGATTGTAATAATGCCCACTTGTGTGGATGTCCAGAAGAGGACAGAGATCAAAGATTTCGTAGTTTAGCTTATCACCATCAATCAGTTATTAGGACTTGTGCAAGAGCAAGCACACTCTGAGTTCATATAGCAAGTTATTAAGGTGATCAGTTCGGAGCCGGTTATTCTGTCGTTAGCACTAAAAATGTGCTGGAAGTTTGGTAATATAATATAGGCAAAAAGCGGAGTGTTAAAGGTGTTTTTGTGTTCAGGTTTGAAGGAAGCCGTCACGTGCGAAAGGTCGTCAGTATTATAGTAAGCATACAGACATAGACAGAGATCTGCTGCATTTTTTTTGTTTCACTTTGTAGCTCAAGGTTTTGTAGAGGTTAGAAACGCGTGCAAGAGACCACATAGCGATTGCAGAATGAATGTTTTTAGTATTTACTGCATTTGCACACTTGTTGCCGGATTGACTTTATTGCACAACTAGTGGCTAGCCGACACTTAATTACTGGATGTATTTAATCATTTTGTGTCTTTTTAGGGATTGTGAAATACGCATAGGATTCGAAGGTGTTCTGACGACGGGGTGAACTGTAAGGAAAAATTCTGCCAAGATGAGTTTGAGCCCTGCTCTTGCACCGAAGGTCCACCAACGGGTGACCCTTGGACCTGATGAGGTGATCGTCATTACAGGTACTCAATGACCACGAAATTACAGTATTTTACTCAAAGAATTCAAGCTAATACTATGTTGATTCTTTCTTGTTTTACCCATATCCATGCAAAAAGGATATGGGTAAGTGAATAGAAATTGTCAAAGCGTATGTATTAGTGTAATAAAAAATTTCATAAAAATGATTGGTATGATAATTTTTGCAGGTGGAAGTGGATTTCTGGGGCAGCACATTATCAAGCACTTGAATGAAAGAGTGGATGGAGTGCGCGAGATCAGAGTGCTGGATATTAAACCTTTTGTTAAAAAATTAGGTACGGTGTCAATGACTTGGATGTACATAGGTACTTACTAGAGCTCGAGTTAAAGTAGTGACTGTAGGCGAATTAGGGGTGTATGTTTTTATTCTTTGCAGACTACCAAGACGTTATTCCACTGAACTATTACAACTGCGATATTGCTGTGGAAGACCAGTTAGACGCACCGTTTAGTGGAGCAACATGTATTATACATAGTGCTGCTGTGGTGGATGTTCGTCACATTGAAGACAGGGAGAAAATGCGAACTGTCAATATTATCGGTAAATGTCAAAACTAATTAAATGCAACTCGTCGTCAGAACAAATTTTTAAGGCCGAGATGTATTTAGGGGATTTATATTTCACAACCGTAGGTACCTCTAATGTTGTATTCAAGGCTCGTCAGTGGAATGTACCGAAACTTGTTTTGACAAGTACGGTCGATACTGTGATTCAGCATGACTCGGAATTTAATGAAATTAGCGAAGACCAAGCAACTTTTCCTCTGAAAGAGAATAAGTTTTTGATGGGATACTATGCTTTTACGAAAGCGCAGGCTGAAGCTTTAGTGATTTGTTCAAGAAATCAGAAAATGACTAATGGAAAGAAAATTAAAACGGCTATCCTCAGACCGACAGCAATGTACGGGGAGGAGGATCCACATTATGTTCCACAAGCTTTGAGAGTTGCTAAAATGACCTTTGGATTTCTTCCTCAACCACTGATTTTGCAAAAGGATCCTGCAATTCAGTCCACTTATGTTGGTATGTACTTAATCCATCGTATGTTTTACTCATTCTTTGCTTTTAATTTGAAAAACTGATAGTTGCATATTTTGAACATGTCATTTTTCTATAGGAAATGCGGCTTGGGCGCACATTCTTGCAGTTATGAAATTGAATGCCGAATTAAAATCGGAGGAGCGCATAGAGGACTGGCAAGAGCTGGACGGGAAAGCAATTTATATCAACGACGATACACGACCAGGGACATTTTACGATTTCATGAAACCCTTTCTAGCTCTCAAAGGGTACTCGACGCTTCAGCTTCCCATTCCCTTTATTTTTATGATAATGTGGGTTATCACTGTCAGCCAAATGATTCAGATTTTACCAACGTCCTGGAGAAATTGGTTAAATAACAAGCCCATTTTCCCAACTCCACATGCATTCCGTTTAGTTCACAAGTGTGTAACATTCAACAGGGTGAAAGCAAAAGATATTTTAGAATATTCTCCCATTTACTCCGAAGATAGAGCGTTAGAGCTGTCAAGTAGCTACTACCAAAATTGTAAAATTTAACAAAATTTGATTTTCAAATTGATTGAAATTGGACGATATTCTCGAAAACGACATCTTAGTACATTTGACGTGTTCAGTTTGTTTGTTAGCTGGTGCTATAATATTTACTGTCCGTGTGAATAATCTTACCTGTAAACTAACGTAAGTAAGTAGTAAACATGAAATATTTGGCTTGCATGGCCAGTATTGTGAAATATTCGCAACGATGTACTTATAACTTATACTGCCGAGTTGCTTAGAATATTTAACGATGTCTTGATCAATGCAAACTTCCGATTTCACGAATTTTGTGTAGATTATAGTTATGAACATTTAAGATGTTTTTGTAAATTTTCAATCATCTTTGAGGAGCAGAACTTACCGAGAAGGAGAGTCACATTCTTTTTTATTTACTTTCTGCGATTTAGAGGACACTTACCTTTGTTATTGACAGGGACTAATTGGTGAAGCTTGTAGCAAATATGAATATATGTATATGCGCGAGTTGAACCAAATCCTGGACCCATTAGTTACATTTACGTACTACTATATTTGTTTTGCTGTGTATGAATCTGTTAATATGAAATGAATGAATACGTGCAGTTATTAATACGTAATTGTGAGTGAATGCACCCAATAAATTATATTCCATACTCAATATTAAGTTGTCATTTTGTTTGTCACTTGCACACGTTTGTCGAGTGACATTCTCAAACTTTTGCTGACCGTGTTCTGCTTTATCTATTTATAAATCAGCCACATCATCACGATTGTCCCCGAAATCCATGTTTTTAGGAAAGCAAATTTCTTGTGGCCACGAGACTACGAGCTACAATAATATTTAATTTGGCACTGGATTGGGTTGTAGTAATCACCGATTCAACACGCTCTGCTAAGTTTGTGTATAAAAATCTAGCAGAGTGACGAATCACAAGCAGAGAATTCGCGATCCTTCCTAAACATTCGCATGCGTCATCATCCATGTTATTGCTTCAGTGACTACATTGCTATTTGACTTGAGCACAAAAGCGTTCCACTGCAAAAGCAGGAGGAATTTCATGAACAAGTGAATAGTTTACAAAGACAACATCTACGCTGAGACAAGTAAGAAAACAGTATGATGATGTCATCCCGACTCCCACCCAAATCTATTGAACTTGCTACGGAAGAAGGACATGCATTGTAGACACTTGCAACTGAAGTGATTCATAATGGAAATATCTGAACTGCCTCTGAATTGCATTTGTGGACCCATTCTTTTCCTTCCGTTGATGTGACTGACGCATAGCAAATTGCAATCTGCCATCATCACCGTCTAAATCGTGTAATATGCACATCTATCGGAACTCTGAACATGACATCACACAGGAGCAACTGCATGCTGGCAAACCTATTACCAAGTAAAATGAGAAAGTTGCATGGATTTATTTAGTAATGTCGAGGTTGGCTTTTTGGTTGCATTGTGTGGATAATGCACATGTGCCTCCCAAATATTTCCGACTCTTGCGAGCCAAATTCTGTGCTCCTCTCGACATTCCTTTCTCATTAATTGAATTTGTAATTATGGAGGTGAACCCATGTGTTCGTTTTATACCAGCATGTAATTTAATTTTATGACTTCACCCTGTCTTAAAATAGTCGTAGGTTTTTATCAAATTGAAAAAAAGAACGTCACTTGTATTCAGATGATGATCCAAACGTAGATGTCACCGAATCATGAACTAACAGCTTGCATTTCCTTATTATACAGCACCTAAGTGCTAAGCAAGGGCATTGACAGATTTACATGATCTACGTGTTCGATAATTGAGCAAAATGTTTTCGTTTTATCATTTCACCAAAAAAAAAGAATTTATATGGAAATCCTTCCAAGGAGTGGTTGTGTGGGCGAGTTACAATATTACATGAATGTTAAATAGGGGAAAACAATATAATTTGACTCAATCCGTGGAATTACTTTATGTCTATAGCCAAATTCTAAAAGAATTGAATTGGCAAATCGATTGAACATGTTATCATTTGAATATATGTGCATCATGTAAAACGTTGGTGGCAACTGGCAGTCTTGGCTAATCATAAGATGGGCGTGTGTAACTTAAGGAGAGTGCAAATGACGGCGGCTTGATAAATGGCTTGATTTTCAGCATTTCGTTACCACTTCCCTCCCATGCACGTCATCCTATATAAGCTCATTTTTATTTGTAACGTTTACCACACATTGTTCCCGAACTTGTTCTCTCTAATTGTAAAAAAATATCTAGAAAATTGAAAAGGCGACAACGTCGTGAACTACGTGGGCAGTGAAATGGTGATCCTCTTTTTTAAAAAACGCTGGAGGAAGGGAAGCATTGATTCTTTAAAAACGAACAATAATAATACGTGTTGCATGTATTTGCATAAAATGTGTATACCACCACACTGTGTGGTTGCATGAGAAGCTTGTCACAAATAAGTTACATTTTATGTTTATACTTCACACACACACACGTCTAAGAGAATACGATTAAAGGATCAAGTTGTTTTGTCAAGATGTTTTGAAAAACACAAAACTTCGTTGTCTTCAAATGCTGAACCAAATTTATTTTGTAGTACATCCTTTTTTCTCAACAATACGATTTTGACTCGTCTCCAAAAAATACGATTTTTATTGCCATAATAAGCATTTTGAGAAGACGTACTTGTGTTGCATTCTCCACCCTTTTGCCATTCTTCGCTGAGACGAGACTTTCAAACGAACCATAATTATTAAGAGAAGATGCTCGAGTTGGAATTACACAATTGGAGTGAGTGATACTACTAAAGAGTGAGTCACGGATGTGCTACTCGGGATTTTGTTGGGATGAGGAAAACCAGCAAGAAATGAGTCGAGAGTGAAATGAAGTCACAACAACTGCGAGTAGGTACACGTTTCGTGATGAGAGCACAAAAACAGGAGAGACAGCATAGTATCCACACATCTTCCTATTATTAGCTATACAACTCTTTTACTATCATTATTGCGACTGCGGGATGCACCCTTGTCTTTGTCTATATAGCTTCTATAAGCGAAACCTTAACTAATCTTAGTCTGCAAATTATATGACAATAATGTTCTCATATACGAGAGCTACTACAATGTATGTACCACCTCGTCGTAAACTCTATTTTACTCATTTACAACGGTGGTAATCGAGCGATTCTTCTCTCGTATAAAAATTAGAAGTGAGCACAAAAATTGGCCACAGTTCCAAAAGAGTTATTCACTTCACATCAACAAAAGGATCGACTCTCCGACAAGACAGGAGGAGAAGACGTGACATTAAGACGAAGAGAAATAAAGTGCTTTCAAGCTATTGTGTCAGAGTGTGTCTTACAATTCCAACTCGAAGAGAGACCCAGAGTTCATAGCCACTTGAGCAAGAACGCCTATCAGTTTCACGGCCAGTGATACCATTATCAAAGGCATCTTTTTTACAACGTACGAAAGTCTTCAAGACGTGTAGCGAGTTGAGACTGAGACTAAAAACCACTCGATTTTTTGTCGTCGTCGCTTGAAAATCCTATCAACACGTTCACTTCATCTTCTGTCGTGAGTCTGTTCGAAACAATTTCGGAGAGAGAAAAAATATAAGTTTGCTTGGCATCTGCTTGCAGTTTTCTTCCTTCCGGAAGCTTCGATATGTAAGTCGAATTTGAAGAGTCGTTTTAATTTTCAGTTGCATTAAAAGTTACAATTATTTTATCAGTTGACGCTGTACAGTTTTTAGCAAGTCTCATATAACCCCGTTTTTTTTCAATCCTTAAACAGAGTCAATCCAAGTTTTCATTACAAGAATGGATCTCTCATCCTCAATTTCCTCCTCTGTGAAGGAGTCGAGCAGCATGTCCTCCTCAAAAATTTCCAGTAGCTCAGTCTCCTCTTCCTCCATGTCCTCTAAAGTGTCCTCGTCCCTAACCTCCGCTGTGAGTGATATCTCTGCGGAAATGGACGAGCTCCTGGCTACAGCTATTGGTCCTCGGGGTGGTGCCCTCACAAACATCTCAGACCGAATTGGAGGCCTAAGCTTGGACGACATGATGTCCTCAACGTCACTCAGCGGTGGACAGAGCGCATCCAGCGTGTCCAGCAGTAGCAGCAAACAGGTTACGAAAATGTCTTCAATTTCCCAGTCCAGCATGGAGTTATTGGAGGGCGGCGACAGTCATTGTACGTCGAGTGTGAAGCAATCCAGCAGCAGCGTCGCGTCTTCCGCGAGCATGGCGTCCGAACAGAAGGTTGTCGATGGGAAGGTCGTTCATGCGGAAACGGTTGCGGAGAAAGCCAGCCTCGCAAGTCAGAGTCAGAAGGAGAAAGTTGTTCAAGACGGACAAGTCTTGGTTGACACCGGATCCAAGTCGGAGACCACCAGCGCTGGATCGCTGCGAGCGACCAAGGAAATGAGCCAAGCTGAATTGGATTCGTTCTTCAAGGGAAACGCAGCCATCACTGGGAAGCCGGTGGAAGCCCTCAATTTTGACAAAGACAAGAATCTGTTTGAGGTAAAGCAATAAGGAGATGTTTGCATTGTGCCTATAAAAGTAATCAGTACTGTAGTTCGTGACAAAATCCCTCACGCTACATATTCTTTAAAATACTCAAAAAAAACACGAACCAAAGAAACTTTTTACATATCAAAACATACATAATTTATGAAACGCACAACATCCACCTGCCTCTGTCATGCTTTATTGTTGGAAACCGGTGCAGTGGTTTATAGATGTTAGAGAATTTATGGATTTAATAATAATAAATCATACCTTCATGGAAGGAACAAATTTCCTCTGCTTTCTTGTTTCTGTGTAAATACTGCTATGCATTTTCATACTCCTAAAAATGAATGTGCAGCACTACTAACTCTGCTAACCATTGGAAAATACGGAACATTATATTTTCCATGTCCAATTGTCCAGATAACACTAAATTGTTTTAATTAATGTCGGTTTTGACATTATTTGTCGTATAGTCACAACTATATACTTACAGTGACATATTAAAACCTGATGTCAGACTTGGTACCTGAACGTAGCAGGCAACGGATTCTCTATTGAAGACATTCAGTGAAATTACTATAAAGCTTGTATCCTCCCACTGAACAGATAACGTTAGCTGACCTCCCAGAATTCAGTCCCAAAGAGCTTACAGTGAAAATAGTTGGCGATGTGATCACTGTTTATGGGACTCACGAAGAGAAAATCGGAGATGGTTTCAAAACTCACAGTTACGTTCGAAGATTTACGGTTCCTAAGGGGTTGAAAACAGACAATATCGAATGGAATCTGAATCCCGATGGGGCCTTGGCGATCACTGCTGGAGACACGGTGAAAGGTGGTAAAAGTCAGGTTCATCTTGATTGCACCATCTTTAAACCCAGGTCGTTTTTCAAGAGCGCTCAAAAGTAAAGAAGATGCGGTGGATGAATTGCAATTCTGTACCCATCATAAATTTCGACAATTTTAGAGTACCTATATATGTATAATATATGTTTGTACTTCAATATTATATTAAAGTCCTTTTCTATATCCTATTTATGTATGTGTAGTGCAAACAAACATTCTGAAAAGTGAGGTTCAAATATTCAATGCCCTAATTTGATATATTTGTGCACAATATACCCATTCAATCGTTCATATTCATGATGTCACTTACGGATTAGGAATCTTAATATATGTTCGATTCGCCCCGTACATATACATATAATTATCCACTGTAATCTATACTGACGCATCCTAGTAAAGCACTAGTCGAAGATTTGCCAGATGTGATTCCAGTCGGCCTCCAGAATACGCATAATGAAATTGCTCCTTGCATAATGATTGATGGATGATTCAAAGCTGTAAAACGCAAAATTGGGATGAAAAGAGAATTACTTTATCGTTCTTCGCTCCTTCACTCGTCACTCTTGATTCCCATTCATCTCCAACTCTTATAGCTACTTTCAGCTTTCCCAAAAAACTCCGTTGTAGGGCTTCCATTAAGACAGCAACTGTTTATCCTTCAAATGGATAAAATTAAAGGCGACTACATTAAAATTCGAAATGCTGAGAGACAGGATTGCGGAGATATAATTGAATTAAAGAAGGAGCTCGCTCTTCACCAAAGTTTAACTGGAAAAATGCTCTCTGCAGAAGGTTTACTAATTTTTACATTTAATGTAGTGTTTTATTTTGGGATAGCGTTTTGACAAATTTGTTGGGACGATACTTCAGACTTACAACGAGATGGTTTCGACACCCATCCACCCCTATTTCATTGTGTCGTGGCGGAAGATTTCGACCCTGAACTCCTAGAAAGCGGAAGATGCAGCAGGGTAGTTGGGTATGGCTTATACTACTTCGCTTACTCCGGGTGGGAGGGAAGAGTGTTGCATTTGGAGGATCTTTGTGTTTCCAAAAGTGGTCGAGGCAAAGGAATTGGGTCCAAAATGATGAAAGAGCTTGCCAGGGTGCGGTTTAATTGCTGGAGAATTTGTATATGTAGGAAAGTCGTAGTAGAATATGTATTTGCAATTTACAATGCTGATTATTCTGTTTTCAGATCGCCCTGGAAGAACGGTGCACCAGGATGCAGTTGGAAGTTTTAGAAAACAACAATGCCAGAAAGTTCTATGATAATCACGGCGGAATAAACGTCACGGAGCAAGAACACTGGCATAATTACCGAGTGTATAAATCAGTCATTGACAAACTATGTGAATCATCGTGAATACATTGCAAGGAGCCTTTTGACAAAGTTTTTCAACCGGAAAACCTGTATGCCAATAATAACGAGTCAATTTTTATTACTAACAATTTATTAAACAACAAACGGCATTATTACTACAAACGAATAAAATATGGCTACATGTAAAAGTCCTTTTTACACGACGAAACATGTTCACAAACGACGAAGTTAACAGTAATTAGTATAATTTGAAAAGTCATGGTTTACATCTGAGTATGGTAAATGGAGCAGTTCATCAGATCAAATTTAATTCAAAACTCAACAAAAACTAAATCCGAAATAATAATATAGTTGCATAAAATGGGACTTTAAATCACAATTCGTTCTCTGCTTCTGAAAACGATATGCGCAGTGAGCAGTGGTGAATATGGTTTTACTCAAAATCTTCGATTGTGTTGTCATCAACATCAAGTCCTGAGTCAGGACACAACTGGACCTGAGAACAAGCCTTTCCCTTGTCTGTTTCCTGTCCCAAAATGTTGAGGAGGTATGGACCATAGTCTTCAATCAGTGCAGAGCACTGTAATATAACCAAGAAAGTGTAAACGATTACTGTGTATTTTCCGTAAGTCATGTCCAAAGTGTGGTGTTAATTTTTCGTCTAAAGTGTACCTGTTGGCGATATGACTGCGGAATTAAGGCACACGTTCTCTCGGCAAGATCATCAATCTTTTGTTCCACTTCCCCATCCTCCAGCATGATAGCAATGTAGTCAGAAATTAAAGTACAGAGTTCGCACCTATTCAATTTGAGATTTTGAACGGCTAAAAAACATGAACAATATGCAACACATAGAATTTTAACTTAATTTGTTTGTGGTGTATATGGTGTCTAGGATTGTTTCTTCACCATTTTGAGGCTGGCACATGTGAATTTGAGTGCAAATTTGTGCCGGATCAATTTCCTGCGACAGGTACTGTATAATGGCTTCTCCATACAGGTCAATAAAACTTTGACATTTGCCCCGAACGGTTTTGGGAAGGTAGTTGCAAATCTGCTCGACGTCTTGCTTGATTTCCTCCTATTCATTACATAAAACTCCATGAAAAATTTGCAGTCTACAAAACTCTGAAATTAGACATCTAACTACCCACCTCCGTTGCATTGTCCTTCAATCTTTGGTCCAGTGTGGTAATGACAAATTCACACATGACGCATCCCGGCGAGTCACCCTTTGTGGTTTGTAGTTGGCTGATTCGATCCAAAGTCACAGTTTGGGGCAAGTACCGCTCCATTGGGAGCTGGGACTCAATCACGACCCGGGGTGGTGGCGATGGAGCAAGAAGGCACAGGTGTATTGCAGAGCACACTCCATGAGCAGTTCCGTAAATCAAGATCATTTCCGCAACTTGATCTCCGTAATTTTTCATGAAAGACATGCAGTCGTCCTCAATGGTTTTTGGTAAGAATGTGCACACCTTTTCGGTTGCTGCATCGATTTGCGCCTATACAAGAAATTTGGTAAGTTTTTATAACTTGATTGAGTAATTTTATAACGATCATTTTTGTGTCATTTTATATTAAGAGACTTGCCTTGGTCATATTCTTGCCGATCAAGTCAATCAACTTCTCCACAGTGAACGTGCAGAGGGCACAAGTTGGGAGGATGTCCTTGATTGGATGGCCTACGGCGGTTATCGAGTGTGGTTTTGGAGGAGGGCACAGCTTCAACCTTGGGCAGATCTGTAACATAAGAAATAGCAATAGATTCATATAAAATTGTTCATAAAATAAATTGCTACGTATCCTTATTCTTTGAAAAGATTAATACCTGGCTTGGATCTACTTCTTGCGCAAGCATGCTGATAAGCGCATCCCCATAATTTTTAACAAAGGTTTCACACTGTTGGGCCATTTCTTTAGGCAAATACTCGTCACAGAGTTTATCAACTTTCTCTTTGATTTCCGCCTCTGTCGCCCCATCATCCAGGTACTCTTGAATGTTGTGGAGAGCATACTCACAAAATTGGCATTCTGCGCTGCCCGTTGGTCTCATCTCATCGTCACCAGTCAAGCGCTCTCCCGGAACTAGCCTCATCATAGGTTGTGCGTCATCTTCGTCAGAATCTGAATCTCTGTCCATGGGCAGAATTGTCCAGATTGGTCCATTGTCTTTGGATAACTACCGGATTAAAAAACGTATTAGCACAATGAAGCAGGTTACATGCATTACAATTACCAGATTATATAGGTGCCCATACCTGTGCACCAAGCAGTCCGCTGGTACAAACACCAATTTTCTGACAAACTTCCGTGGGATTCAGATCGTTAACCAAGGTCTCGTAGAGGAATTTTCCGTATTGTTGCGCCAGGTTCAAGCACTCATTCTTGTACTTTCCAGCTTGCTTGCACAATCCCTCAATGACTTCCTGGAATTCCTCCTGCGTCTGATTTGCAACAAGCCACTGACGAGCTGTTTCGGTTAGCTGCTTGCAGAAATCGCATTCCAAGTCATCCCCTCGTACTCTCTGAGAGGGTTGCCAAACGCGAACACTGGTTTCTTCTTGTTGAGCTAGGTCCCCGAGTTGAACGCGATGAAGGGTTGATGACTGGCACAGCCCGATGAGTCTGCACAAGTCCGTGGGGTTCATGTCCTTTTGAATGTAGTTGTAAATTGCATCCGTCTCATGAATGACAATTGCCCTGCAAGACTCCGAGAAGGATCCCAAATGCCCACAAATGTTGAGAAGACGATTCCTCAGATCCACCTTTGCCAAAATTTTCATGTTCTCAACTGCCTCCGAAATGTAGTGCTCACACTTTGGACATGTGTCAATATTGTTGCGGTCAAGAGGCTTGACAGTGTTGGCGTCTTCCACCTCCTTCATTTCAGCCAACATTTCATCAATGCGGACCGAATTGCAGAGGCCAGAAATATGACACACCATTTGCGGGTCCATGCGTGACGTGAGAGCGTCAATCAGCTCGGGAATGAAGTCATCAGCAAGTTCTCGGCACTCTTTTGCCACGATTTTCAATGGGATCAAGTTGCAGGATCCTTCCAAAACTTGCCGTAATTCATCCTGTAAGCCAATCAACACCAATTAGCCAATACTATGATTTTCTATAATTAAATCCTCTCTATACTCTCCTGACTCTAGACTCTGACCTGAGTCTCGTTGGAAAGTAGCTGATCTCTCGCCTGCTTCACCATGTCCAAACAAACTTCACAAACGCTATCATTGTCTTCAGGAAGAGGCTCCCTTGGATTTTCCCAAACCCTCTTGATACAGTGCTTCACTGCATGACATTCAGCAGCTTGGCTAATAATTCAATAACGTTCGTTTTAAACCCTGAAAACTTAATTATCACCTAAATTATATATGCATATTTAATAGTCTTACGACTTACGTGATATTGTGACACCAGTACGCTGGACCCCGAGTGCACATATTTCGCCCCAACAAACCATGACCCTGTTGCGTATCATCGCCTCTCAACGTCACGACATAATGCCCTTGATGAGGGTACGCTTGCGACAGGCCCACCAATGCTGCCACTAATATCAGGTACTTTAAACTCATTCTGAAGGCTCCTAAATCCACAATCCAGCCTTATTGTCAATCTGAAAACAGGTAATTGAATCCAAGTCGTCCAATTTAATTAAATCAAGCTACAGTGTCACAAATTCTTCTAATACTTTAGCTTTGCTTCAAACATGGAGAATGTGACCAAAAGGTCAACTTCTCCGTCTTACCTTCTATACTATAAGTATACGGAGCTTTATCCTTGTGCTCCAAGCAGATCCCGTTGTCGTGTCCAAATAACCTTCCTCGATGCTCAGTCTTCAAGTCCGTGGTAATGATTGCGACTGCAAAAAAAAGCATAACTGAATCACACTATGATCCTCGACAATCTCTTGTGGAGCTAGTTAAATGACTCCCTCCGTAATGTGGTCATCGGTCACAAAAGAAGTCATTCACTGTCATATAAATACATACAACATACCGCTTATTTTTTCAGTCCTGTGACTCTGACTAATACACTGGACACTTTATAATGTCCTTTGTCCAAACTCACTCCTCATTCCTCAAACATAAATAGCAATAACTGTGCTATGCAAATCCCTGGTACGTCTCACGCAGATTCTCTGATCGAGATTAAGTCAATATTTAAAGTGGTGCATTCATCACCACATATTACACACAAACAGACAACGTCCCCAGACCTCACAAACACGAATCTTGAGAACTGCGTTGTGCCACCATTTACGAAGAACTCTGGCGTAGACCGATAATTACATATCAAAAGTGAAGTTGTCTTCTTTCATAACGCGTACATGAATCATATCTCTCTGTCTCTATAAAATTCATATATTTCAGTTACATATTTGTACGAGCTTTAGAAGGTACAAATATTCTTACGTGGTCGACAACATGAGTAAGAACTTCACAAGGATGTTTGTCATTACCGTTTTATCTGTATTACTCCACAAAGGCTTGCAACGAAGTCGACAGCAGCTGGACTGAAGGAATGTGAAGATATGAGACATTGCTATCATTCAACAAACATCCTGTCAAGGAATCATGGTATCATGCCACCTCCGACTCTTTCCAGTTCAAGTCCGCATAGCTCTATAGTCAAACATTTTTATATACAGTTCATATGTTTCCTAATCCAAAGTACATTTTTGTTATACGAGTCTTCTTATGCTGCAAAATACTTCCTTGCTGGGCAGGCCGCTTAGGTTGTTTTTAATGCATTCGTAGATTCCAGCAGTTGCTAACATGTATTTTTTTTTTGGCTGCAGACTCCAGTTAGTCCAGCTCACTTGAAAGACGGAGAATAAAGTGGATTGCATTCAAGTACCTACTGCTCAATATGTGTGGTGTCTTGTATGCATGGGTTGTGTATCAAAAATCATAAGTGAACGAATGCAACAGCTCTTTTTTTCGTTTCAGAAAGCTAAGAATAAGACTACTTATGAATCACACTGATTCTGCCATCCAATTTGTGTGATGAAACTAATGGCATTTCTATTTAATGAAAACATCATAAGTGAACATTCCTCACGTAGATGAGCTCAAGGTTCTGCATGAATAGAAACATCTTCAAATGTGTTGATATTGATCCCACGCGTAATTGCATTTTATGTCAATAGTTATTGAGACGAAATTGACAAAATTGTTGTTGCATAAAGCATGGATGCCTTGAAAGAAAAAACAAGTTTAAGTATTAGCTACTGTCTTTTATTTCGAGGAATTTTATTAACTTTACGTAAACTGTATTTCTGGGTATTCTAATAACAATAAAATATCAGGTGAGATATTCCGTGTAATGAAACTGGCTTCGGTTTCATAAAAGCTAAGATTGTATTTGTGAATTTGCTGCATAAAAATACGCATATTTGGGATATAGAATAGACACGTCAAAAGTGTCTTTTTCATCTATGTACTACTTCCGTACGTACCTAATGTCATTTTAGGCTTTAAAAGTGCTGAGTGTTGAATCAGCGAAAGTGAGTTTGACGTATTTACATGACATGTACTTCTTAAGTTAGCGCAGGATACGACAACATTAATTATAGCCGATTAGTAATACCATACTTCCACACATTATACGAAATAATGCTACGACAATTTTCTTGTCATGGTAGGTCTCGCGAGTCATCGATTGCAAGCATCATCGTGCAAATATGCTAAGTAAAAAACTGCGAGCAACAACTATATTTAATGTGTATAATGCAGATGTTGGTCTTGCAGTTGCCTAATTTTTCTGAAAAACTGAGAACATATCTAGGACAGTCTGCAACATTTGACAAGCTCACATTAACACCGACATGACGACTTTATTACGTGTTTCAGGGAATTGCCGAATGTTACCAAACTTCATCGCAGTTAAAAAAATATTATTTAATACTGCTATCAAACTGTAGGAGAACAATCATATAGGTTGCCAGTTGCCCGAGGATCTGTTACAAACACAAAATTCATAATAATCATCCAACAAAGTACCAAACTTGCCACTGTCCTTAAAATCTCCACAATTCGTACTTAAATGTGTACCTGGAATAGCATGGCCTTATTCAATTTAAATGCTCCCAAAAGCGTTATCTGCGTGGGTTCACGGGAAATCAAGTCGACAATGGAGTTTATCTATAAAAAAAATTGCACATTCGCAGGTGCTGAATTTTACAAAGAATTGTACAAACATTCTTATCAACAAAGCTTCTAACTCACCTTAATTTGTGTTAAAACACTTTCTCCAGATGTTATCATGCCCAAGTATTTTGCTACCTGCTTTTCCTGAAATGCAAAAAGCGTTTTAAACAAAATGTTAACATAACATCAGTCAACACAACAGTACATGAGACGATGTATTGTCTACTTCTCGTGTAATCCTTTCGCTTCCATTAGCCTTCAAATAAAACCGATAAGCACCAATAACACAGAAACAGGAAGACGTCACTGCCAAGATCAACTTCGTAGACGAAGTTGTCAACGAGTGTTGCAACGACAGGGAGTAAAACAAGCCCATCAAGAGCTGAGAAAATGACAGAATCAGTAACACAGCAAGATGCAGAGAGGCACATAGAGACACGGATTCAGCCTGCTCTCGCAAGTCTAAAATCAAGCCCTGCCATTTCGAAACTATCTCTTTCAATGATATTCGATTTTCTCGGAAGTTGACCATGTTTTCACCGTATTCTTTGATGTTTAGTGCAATCTGTATAATATGTTCAAATCGTTCAGTCACTAAAACAAATGCTTTTATCACTAAAAATCTGCCTGAATACATTATACTGCATATTGCAAGCACCTGATGAAATCCTTCTCGAACCGTTTCCATCATCATCAAATATTTAAAGTCTTCCATGTACTGGAAAATCATGTACGGGAGAATAGTAAGTAGCTGCAGAGAGTAGAGGCCCACGGAACAATTTGGACTGTAGGACGGCACCTTCACAAAAGCCATTAACGTAAAGGACAACATCATTAGCACAATATGTCGCATAACATGCTGATTTCTAATATGATGCAAATAACGGTAGGGAGACAAATAAGTGAGCAGCTTTTGCTGGAAATCTCGTTCAAACCGCTTCCATTCCTGAAGTGATACCGCAAATTTGGGTGTTGATAGGAGAGAAATTATAATGTTTAAAACAACTCCGATTTCCGCTTGATGAGATAGCCCTTTCGTGATGCTGATTTGGACAGGGGAGGCTTTCACTAAAGTTTTGTTGAAACCTGCATTTGTGGGCCTGAAAATTAGGATAATAGGAATGAGAAACACGGTAACACAAATCGAGTGTTAAATTATTTCTTCTAATAAATCTTTTATAATGCCCACAAATAAGCAGCGAGTAGAGCGTTATCTGGTCTATTATGTGTCACGATATGTCTCAGAATTTCGCGTGGGACGCAAATGTACAAAATTAGAACGATGGTGGATATAACTGACGTCAACGTGTACGGAGAAAGCAGTGAGAAATAGTATGACAAGCTAGAATTCGTTTTGACGATTTGAAGGGGGCAAATCCCGACCATTCGACTGATTCGAATGAAAGGGTGATAAATTTCAGAGACTTGATTGTCGATGATTAACTGCTTCTCGGCGGACGACACGCTTTTTCGGAAATGAAAAAATTGGGGTAATTTACTTTCAATGCCTTTCTTGGAGTCGGCCATGATTATGAACCCATAATACGTACAGATAGACTAACACGAAATTGAGCCATTGAGACGCATAAAATTAGTAATTGGATTAATTGCATACAATTCGTAGCTGCATACACCCGTGAAGTAATACATAAAGTCCATGTATTGCTGATTGGTCATCATTCTATGAGTACAAAATATGAGTATATAATTTATAAAACGCCTTCTACCCTTCAGATGAATCTCATTTTAGTTCAATTTTTTGTTGGCTTTGTCGACTCTGCTTTGAATAAATAATTATGAGTACAAATCAATAAGTCTTATTGATCAACTCCTGCTCGTAAAGTGCAAATAATAATACTGAATTCTTTTTAATCCAATAAAAAATTTATGGCATGCTAAAGGTATTACCAAACTGCTTGGGAGTGACCGCTGCTAAAATCAACACAGCAGACTATTGATTGTAATAAATGAAATAGTTTCAAATGAACGTAATACATATTGGTAGGAGTAACGCAAATTATAGGACTTGACCAACGCAAATTCCTAAAAAGCGTGTGTAGCTCGTTTTGAAATTTTTTGAATCTGACAGTTTTAACTGGATGATTCTCATACAAATGCATTGTAGTAGTTAAAAAGGAAATATGAATATGATGAATATATTTACGAATGCTTAAGTGTTAACTATATTTTGTCAACGTGGCATGTAATAATTCAGAACTTGTTGCAGATCCACAAGCACAGACATCTAACAAATTGGAAAGCTGAAACATCTTGTGTATTGATCATATCGCGATTTCCATCCACTTTTAATTTAGGTATTCATTTTTGGGATATATTGTAGAAAAAAACTTGAAACCTTTGAACCATACATAACATTCAAGAATGTTTCTTGTAGCATTTTTTTGTTCAATCATGCATTCCGACAAGCTCTGGTTCTCCTCCAACAAACACACTGGGGTTACAAATAAGCTTCCAGTTCTCGCGAATTTAAGAGGATATCACATTTATTACTTTGAAAAATTTGTTACCAGCATGTACTTTGTATGTTTAATACCTTTCAAGCCTGTTCGAAATCAGGGGGAAGTGGAGTTAAAAAAAAATCCTATTCAGCAGGTCTGTGTAAAAACTACGAACCTTAGCTAACCAACTAATTAATAAAAGTTAACCATATGTACTCGTGTAATTGCAGGTGGCATGTTTATTAGTCCAGGTAGCAGGCATCGCAAGAATGAGTCAACGCCTTGTCTCAGCCTCTCCAGAAAATATTTACACGGATCCTGCGGCAATCTTTGCGATAGCAGGTCTTCTTGTTCAATTAAATTACATTCTTTGGATAGCTTACTCCGTTTGGTTCAGAGAAATTTATTTTAAAAAGCTATTGAGCCGCGACCCACTACCCGTTCACAGTCTGAAGGTATTCGCAACGTCAATGGATTTTTAATCTTTCAAACGATATTCAGACCGCTTTTTGTATACACATGGTTGTAAATTTCTTCTCCAGACGACTTTCACCGCCTACCTATTCTGTGCTCTTCCTATCATTCTTACACTAATCTCCGTCGTATGGCGAATAATACGAACGTCCACGGGAGATATTGGGAATGCTGTAATGTACATTAAAAACTGCCTGAGTCACTTCTCCCCATTTTTGAAAGCTACTGCAATCAACAGCCAGCCCCTGAGTACTTGTTCAGCCACCAAATTAACGTTGTCCGTTGGACAACTTTTTATTTTGGCGAGTAGCGCATCGATTTGCAACTGTTTTGAAGCATTTGCTTTAGTCTTGATCGTGGGAAGCTACCATCTAATGAGATCTCTGGTCTCGTACTCAACACTGCTTCTGGAGACTGTTTCAAGGGAAAACGGTTTCCACACTGGCATCCATATTGAGTATGCAAAACAACTAGTACATCTGTCAACGGAAGTCAAGGAGTACTTTGTCGACTTGAATAAAGTTGGGAATGGATTCTTTCTCCGTTGTTACACCTTAATCATTCCGTGGGTGTCTTTTCGAATTCTCGATAGTTTACCTGGGGTGACTCACAGCATGACTTTGGACGTCGTGTACAACTGGACATTCTTTGTGCTGTATGCTTGCATTCTGATTTTTGCAGCAGAAGTGAAAAAGCAGGTATGTCGTTTACATTAAAGCTAATATTCCTCCAACGGCAAAATGTGATATATAAAAGTAGAATTGTATTTATGATTTTTTAATTGTGACAAAGGCTCAACTTCTCAGTGACAATTTGAAAACAGCTTTTCTCCAGAAAGAGATTTTTCTGACAAACGTGCAATTAGCGGAAACAAGTAACTGTACTCTTGTTTCAAGATATATTGAGCACACGCTGAAGGACATTAGTATTCAGGGTGGGTCGTTTTTTCAATTTTCCTACGGATTTGTCGGATCGGTAAATACATAATACTAATGCTAATATAATGCAGAACTTTGTGAATTATGTGTTAACTTTTAGCTTGCACATTTTAAACATAAAAGTATTATACTATACTAATGTGTAAATGATTGGTGTGTGGTTCCCTATAGAGTGTTGGAGTAGTCATTACGTATACCCTGTTTGCTCTACAGCTCAACATTAAAAATGAATTCAGGGCACCCTGACTGCCTATATTGATTAACCCGACACGGAGGAAGACGATAGGTGACACTCATATACCGTCATAAAATATCAAATCAATATCAAAATATCAACTATCAAATAACGTAATGCATTGTTACAACGTTTGGAAATATTACAAACGAGTAAAACTCTTCTCCAACTCAGTTTTTCCATGAATTTATACAAGTACGAATGTAATGACCATCTCATCTTTTTTACTGAAACCCTGTCCAACAGCACCTAACGATAATATTTGTGTATCTAGCGTGGTTTATGGGGACTGAAAACGGAGCAACGTGAGACGTGGCCGACTTGATACGAGTGTCACATCAACAATCAGGATTTCTAATTATCCTGAGAATCCACATTGGGGCGCAAATTTATCTAGTCATTGCTTAACCCTGGAGTTCATTACGTTACAAGAACTGTCTGAACTTTTTCCACCTTCAAAATGGAACAAACAAAATAATTAACCCACACTCCACGCATATCTTAAAGAACCATGTACTACTACAAACTCCATAAAAGTAACTCTTGAGCAACCCTTCATGTCAAGTGGCATCGACTTGAGTGGTACAGACAGGAACAACACTCCAACTCTTGCTCCAACTAATCCACAGTCCAACCTTATTACATCTCATTGCTTGAGGTCGTGGTTATATATATATTCATGAGCATAATGCCATCAAGACATAGACACATAGTTCACTTCTCACAATCTACTTTGCTTTAAGCAAAGAGCAAAAACTTATTGGAAACACGAGTAACACTTCCAACGTGTCTGAGCAGAGCATGCAACACGTATTCATCTTCACATGTTCCAGAGAGGTTTGCCAAAGACAACCTTTTTCAGAGTTTGCAGCAGAGCACAATAGTATTCTGTATTGATCATGGCTCACGATCCATGTCTGTGTAATTATATTTGGGATTTGGGGATGTACATGGGTAGTACGCAACAAGCTTCATTTTGGCACAAAAGTCCTCTGGATAATGTGTGAAACTCGTGCTGCCGTGCATACATGATAAATCCATGACATGATGTGTGTTGTCTGTGTGTGGCAGATGTTTGAATGCTACACTGCCTCCTTTTGAGACGTTGTGATGATATGCGGAGATGTACATTACGTAAAAATTCTTGTATTACAATGTGGTCTAAACCTTGTCGAAATATTATCATACAAACATTGTATGATAATACTACTTGAACATGACGAGATATTGTGGGACTATACACAGTGTCTGCTCGAGAGGGGAAACCGGCAGAGTGGAATGGAAATAGAATCTTCTCTTGACGCTGTGAAAGCCCTGAAAGAGAGATCGACGAGCCTGGTTTTACTTACTGGAACGGAAAAGCTCGTTTGCGAATCGAAAGAGGAAGAAAAAAAAGAGGAGAAATATAGGAAAGAAAGCAAGTGTACCAAAAAGTACGACTGTTGTGTATATTTTAATTGATTTTCTCCACTCTCCTTCCCCTTCCTCCATTCCTCCATAATAAGGACAACTGTGAAGGGTTTCGTTTCGCGTGTGCTCTGAATTTGATGTGTGGGAGAATGAGTTTGTCTGCTCCAGGAAGATGTGTGTGGTAAATACGCTGAGGAAAAGAGAATAGGAAGCTGACTTGAAGTGAGACCCGTTCAAGTAAAACGGAATTGACAAACTTTGACATTTAAAGCAGAAAGACTCCAGAAGAGCAGGGAGAAAGCAACAGCTTTTCATACAGCTTCAAACAGGATAATAGGGGAAAGTATGGAGTGAGGGATCATGTAGTGTCTATATAGTAGAACGTGTGTGAACTTTCTCAAGCAGCTCTCTGCTTTTTTGGTTGTTGAAGTTTTTGTGCTTTCACATTTCTCCAGTCTGACATTTTAGTGTACGACAGAGAGTGCGAGTGTGAGTACACACACTGAGAGAGACTCATTGTTTATCGCCTATGAAACACTGATAAGGGCTTTCCTTCTCGGATTTGGAGGAGAAAGTTGAGAAAAGTAAAGCCTAAGGTGGAAGACTCGTGGGAGAAAGTGTGATATGATTTTGGAGGTTGCTCTGTAATGCTTTATATTAGCATGAGTCGAGTTTGGTGCTAATTTGTGATATTATAAAAGCGGTAGCAGTTTTAGTGTTCCGATGCCAGGAGCAAGCAGTGTAATCATGGACAAGATTGATATCGCTATCCGTGTTGCAACGCGTGACGATGTGACGAGGCTTTTGGAGATATTCGAAAGTGTCGCGAGTTCACATTGTGATGAAATCCCGTTGGACCCGAGTCGGCCTAAATTGACTCCAAACGGTAAGAAGCAATATTATAACAGTGCACATCGGTCAAATTAAGGTTTAGGGATTTTCGCACTCACTCACGCTCACTCACGCTCACTCGTGACCTAACCTAACCTAACCTAACCCTAACC